>PVJX010000323.1:0-287661 GCA_004027295.1 Dolichotis patagonum
CTCTATGCATGGCTTTATACTATTGTGTTATGTTTGATATTATTGTATTTGAAACTATGCTGAACTATAGCAGAGTAAGAGATATGGTGTTAGCTACTGTTGATGTCCAGTTGACTTAATGTAAAGTACTGTGTTGCCTATGTTGTCCTGTTCTGATCTGCTCTGTACTGCCCCCTTTTGTTTTATTCTCTTTCAAATTAAAAAAAAATAATACTAATACATGCCATGCTATAAACTGTTTATATGCTTTTTATGGATTTTTCTTAATAGATAACATAATTCTAAATAATCATGATATTTTTTCCAATCCATTCCTCATGACTTCTTTGGTTGAAAGTTACAGAAAATGTGTTTATTTCTCACTCCATATATATATATATATATATATATATATATATATATATATATTTACATAGGATTTATTTTTTAGAGCAGTTTTAGTGTCACAGTAACACTGAGCAAAGTCACAAAAATTTTTCACTTACATCCATACATATATATTGCCTCCACCATTATCAGTGTCCCCTACAAAGTGGTTCATTTCTTTCAATTAATGAATCATTGTCTTTAAAAACCCTAAGTTTATTTTAGGCTCTACTCTCAGTGCTTTACAATCCAATCGCTCTGAAATGCATAATGTAGTATATCTGCCACTCCAGTATCAAATGTAATATTTTCAGCATAGAGGATAAAAATCCTCTGTGCTACACCTGCTTAATTCTTCCTCCACATAACCCCTAGAAAACACTATTACTTTGATATTCTTTTTTTTTAAATTTTATTTAAAGAGAAAAAAACCAAACAAAACAAAACAGAATAAAAGGTAGCAACAATACTGAATTCCAAGGAAAAAAGGAAAAGAACAACAACAACAAAAAAACACTAAGAAATCATTACTTGAGAAATTACATACTGACATCTTGGAAATAGTTGTTCAAATTACAAAATTAAAGCATGCAAAGTAAACATTCAAACAGTGAGACTGTTAACAGTTCTGCTCCACGATCTGACAAAAATAGCAACATGGTCATGCATCTTACACACTCAAACATACATGCAATTATATCAAAAGGGTAAAATTAAATACAACAAAACAAAACAAATCAGATCACAAGAAAGCAATGTAAGAGACATAAATTTCAAAGCTAGACAAGAAATATTCACTCTGTATCATATTGACTCTTGTTTTCTTCCAATAGTTGTCCATATTGTCATACACAGGGAATTCACATGAAACAACATAGTATGGAACTGATCTGAACAGGGCAAGGAAGGCATTTCAGGTCTTCAAGACCAGACAATAGGGAAGCCAAGAATGGCTGTCATAGTGTCTCTCATCCTCTTCAAAACAGCTGTCCATACCTTCATGTGTGTTGAACTTAAATAAAACAAAACAAACTAAAATCACTTTGAACAACGAATGCTAGTATTGCTGGATTTCACCTCATGACATTACAGATTCAGAACTGGGTACTGTAGTGTCTCTTTTTCTTCAAAGCAGTTGGTCATTTCATCATGTGTTATATAATTGGCTCTCATAAACTGTTTATAAGCTTTACACATGCATGAGTCTCTACATGTATATCTATCCTTTCTGTATGAGAGGGAAAAACAAAACAAAGCAACACAAAACAAAACAATTCCTAGAAAAGCATAAAGCAAAAAAGTCATATAAAACTGCAATACAAGGTGATCTACAATGGTTACCATGATGTCTTAGCAGTATATAACAATATTAATAAAAATGAAGCATCGGAGACATTATAAGACTTCAAAAGCAGGTAATAATCAAGCCAGAGTGGATATCTTAGTGAATCTTGTCATCTTCAGTGTAGTTGCCTATACTCTTAGACTTGATACTATCAATCATAACAGATTTGAATAAAATCAGTCAATACAAAACAGCAGTTTAACAAATCAGATTCAAATAAGATCAGTCATAATAAGACAATACAAGTTATACAGGGCTTCAGATTAAGTTGATAGGAAATTAAGGATGATTACCATAATATGTCCTTTTATTTTTGGGATACCTGACCGTGCCCTCAAATCTAGTGTAAGTAGACAAACTGGAACAGCATGTAATCCATCTAAGCAGAGTGGTGAGAATAATGAAGCTTTTAAATCTTGTTACTCTATTGAAAATATCTTCTACCTTCTTTTTTTAGATAATTCCTCCCTTTTCACTCCCATAGGGTGCACTGCTTATTTTGGGTCCCACTAACTCCCTATGCAGAGCATCTCAGTGGACCCTATTTCCTGATCTACTCTGCCTGTGTTTCTTTTTGTTAGTATATCAAGGCCATCTATATTAGAGATTACAGCCAATCTTCTCTGCCTCATTTCTGCTACTCTATTTTTCTGCCATTGGTTGTCTATTATTTCTCTTTCATTCCACTGCCTGTCCCGTTCATTGAGGCCTCTCTGCCACTATTCATGAAATGCTCGTATTCTTTTTCTCTCTCTCTAGAATGTCCTTCAGTATTTTTTGCAGGGTTGGATTGGTGGTCACAAATTGTCCCAGTTCCTCTTTGTCATGGAAGCATCTTGCTTCTCCATTAATTTCTAGAGAGAGTTTTGCAGGATCCATCAATCTGGACTGGGGGTTGTTTTCTTTCAGCGCTTGAATTACTTTGCTCCAAGCTCTTCTTGATTTGATGGTCTGTGTCGAGAAGTCTGCCGTGATTTTGATGGGTTTTCCTTTATAGGTGATATGTTTCTTTTCTCTGATGGCTTTTAATATTCTGTCCTTATATTGAATTTCTGGGATCTTGATTATTATGTGTCAAGGTGTAGCTCTATTTTGGTTGTAGGTGGCTGGAGTTCTATATGCTTCATACCTCTGCATGCCATTTCCTTTTTCTATGTGTGGGAAGTTTTCCTTAATCATTTCTGTAATAGCTTTTGCAGTTCCTTTGTTTTGACTCCTGCTTCTTCATTCACATGCTTTATTCTTAAGTTATAGATCCTCTTGTCATCTTCTAGTCTTCCTATGGTTACTGCCTGCTCCCTTGTTATTTTTAAGAGATCTTCCCTTTCATGATCACACATTGCAAGCCTGTCTTCAAGTTTTGATAGTCTATCCTTAATTACTTTCATATTCTTCATGGTTTTGCCTTTTTCAGAATGTCATGTAGTTGTGATCACACAAGGCAGCCTTGTCAGATGTTTCTTTCATTTAGTAATATGCAGTTAAGGTTTCTCTGTCTCCTCATGTTTTAGTGGCTCGTTTCTTCTTAGTGCAGAATACTATCCCATTGTCAGGCAGTACTACAGTTGATTTATTCATTCATGTCCTGAAAGACACACTGATTGTGTTTAAGTTTTGACAACTGTGAGTAATTGTAAGTAAAGTCACCATACACATCCATGGGCAAGTTTGTGTGACAGACACTTTCAGTCCTTTTGAGTAGATACCATTGGGTAAATACCAAGGTTGAAATTTCTGGATCACGTGAGAATGCTCCACATCTTCACCAGCATTTCGTCTTGTTAGTATTCTGTATTTGGGACTTTTTAATAGATATATAGTGTTATCTGTCTCATTACTGCTTTACTTTTTAATTCCCTGATGATATAGACAAATTTTCAAATGCTTATATTTCATCTATATATCTTTCTTATTGAGGTGTCTGCTAAGGTCTTTGGTCCATTATTTAAGTAGGTTGTTTTTCCATTGTCAAATTTGAAGAGATCTTTGTATATTTTGGATAATAGCCTTTTATCAAATATGTCTTTCATAAATACTTTTATCCCATCCATGTCTTGTTTGTTCATTCTCCTAATAATGTCACTTGGAGCAGTGGAAACACTTTTAATGATACCTGGTTTATACATCCTTTCATGACTTATGCCTGGGGATTGTATTGAAAAGTTATCAGCAATCCAACATCATGTAGATTTTTCTCCTGCAAGTTGTGCATTTAACAATGAGGTTTGTGATCCAATTTGGTTTTATTTTTTAAGTAAGTTTAGATTCATTTTTTTATCATATGAATGTTCACTTGTTCTAGTATCATTGATTGAATGATTTCCACTATTCCACAGCATTTTCTTTGCTTCTTTCAAAAATCAGTTGACTATGTTGATAAATTTCTTTTAATTGTCATTAAAGATTTACATTTCTTAATAAGACTGCTTTGTCCTTAATCTAACACTTGTTTACAGTTTACATGCATTTTGTACTGGGAATCCAGCCAGGACCTTGTTCTTCCCAGGCGGCCAATGTGCCACTGAGCTGTTCTCCCAGCTTTACTTAGATATTTTATATTTTTTTAATGGAATGATTTGTCAATTTCTAGTGAAGTATAAATTTTTTATATTTTGCCTTTGACATATTTTATTTTAAACATTGTTAAACATTTTTTTCTCCATTGGTTTTTCTAAAAACTTAATATTGCATGAAGATTAGGCAACATTGGGTCTGCAGGTTATCTTAGCACCCTTGGAACTTGATTCTTTTTTTCGATCTGTTTCCTGTCTCCTCTTTGTGATACATATCCATCACTTTTAACTCATCATTTCTATCATCATGTGCAGTTCATCATTTTCTCTGCACTGTGTGAAAAGCTTTTAAAAAGTCTTCCATATAACAACTTAACTTTCCATATCCTGTGTGTTTATTTACAATGTAAATTTTAATTATATGGGTGTACTTTTAACTTTCTTAAATTATTTCCTGGTCTTTATTTTCTAACTTAATAATCACTTATTAGTTAAGAGGACAAATAAATTATTTTTGCTGCAAATTTTAGAAAAGTAAAATGCCACTTTGTGACTTTGAGGTAAGATGTACTCATGTAATTTAAAAATTTTAGATATTTATCCTATAGTCACTATCCCAATGAAAATATAAAGCCTTTTATGGCCCAAGAGTGATCCTTGGCATTCCAGCATCTATTTCTCCACCCTGATTCTGATATTTTAATCATTGGTTAGTTTTGCCTTTCTTGGAATTCAGGTAAATGAAATCATACAGTACGGTTTCTTTTGCACAGACTCATCAATATTACTGTATGTACTAGTAATTAGATCTTTTTAAATGGTGCAGAGTAGCATTCCATTTATGAATATACCACAATTGCTTGCCCTTTATTCTTTTAATGAACATCTGGCTTGTTGGAGACTATTATAAGCAAATACATTATAAATGTAGTCAAGATGGATAAATTATTTCTTTCTTTTGACTATATAGCTAGGAGAAGCATAGGCAGAGCAAGTATATGTTTAATTTCCAGAATTTTATGGTTAATTATATGCCTCTCATAGAATATATATTTAACTTTTTGAGAAACTACTAAGCCTTTTCCCAAGTGGTTACACTGTTTTATACTGTAAGCTGTAAAGAACCTTCAGTTCCAGCCATGATGGAGTAGCAACATTCTTCCCACGTGTAGCCTCTCACAACCAAAAACAATCCTGGACATAACAAAATAAATTAGTACAGAAAGATTTTGAAAGTTGGAAAAAGAAAGTGAGCTGATAAGGAACCTCAGCAATTGAAAAACACAGCAGTTATTTCCATGGGTTTCCTTGTTGTTTAGTGGGACCAGACATTGCAGCAAACATTAAACCCAAAATACCAGAAGTGGAAATGGTATATAAGCTCCCCCCCAAATTTTTCTCTAGCCAAAGATATTGGAAAGCATGGGCTAATGGAAGAGAGAACCTTTTTGGCAATATTTGCTCTACTTTAGCCAGAAACCAAAAGAAAAAACTACCCCACCTCCTCTCATGACTCAGTGAAGACAAAGGAGAAAAGGTTTTCAATTTCATACTCAACAGAAAACATCAGTAGTATAGGTGAGCTGAGGCTGTACACTCACCCAGCAGTAATAAGAATTCACAGAATGATATGAAAAAGAACTAATGACCACTTTGGCTCACTCTCCACCAGTGGGGTTAACTGAGCCCATCAGAAAGCTGAATCTCCACTTTCCAACTTGAATCAATGATTAAAACAAGTTCTGTGATGACAAGATACTCTACGTAGAAGACTCCCAAAACTCCGCTGAAAGACTCCTAGATATAATAAATAAATTCAGCAATGTAGCTGGATACAAAGTCAACACTCAAAAATCAATAGCATTCCTATACACTAACAACAAAAGCACTGAGACAGAAGTAAGAGAAGCCACACCCTTCACACTAGCATCCAACAAAATGAAATACTTAGTAATTAATCTAACAAAAGAAGAAAAAGAGCTATACAGGGAAAATTATAATATCATGAAAAAAGAAATCAAAGAAGACCTCAGAAAATGGAAAGACATCCCTTGTTCATGGATAGGAAGAACAAATATTGTGAAAATGCCCATTCTCCCAAAATTACTATACAAATTCAATGTAATCCCAATGAAAATAACACTAATGTACCTCATAGATCTAGAGAAATCACTCCTAAAATTCATCTGGAACCAGAAGAGACCTAGAATAGCAAAGGCAATTCTAAGCAGCAAAGGCAAGGCAGGAGGCATCACAATCCCTGATTTGAAATTATACTACAAACTAAAGTAATAAAATCAACGTGGTACTGGAATAAAAATTGACCTGAAGATCAATGGAATAGAGTGGAAGATACAACCACAACCACAAACACACTCAGCCACCTTATCTTTGATAAAGGGGCCAAACATTTTCGCTGAAAGAATGATAGCCTCTTTAACAAATGGTGCTGGAGAAAATTGGCTGTCCATATGCAGAAGACTAAAATTAGACCCATGTCTATCACCATACACTAAACTAAAATCTAAATGGATCAAAGATCTAAATATTAAAACAGAAACACTAAATCTGTTGGAAGACAAAGTAGGTAAAAATCTTGAAGACATAGGGGTAGGTAGAGAACTCATGAACAAGAATCAAACCACATGAAAAATACTTCTCAGAATCAATAACTGGGATCACATGTTATTAAAGAGTTTCTGCATGTTGAAAGAAATCTCCAGCAGAGTGAAAAGAAAACCCACAAATTGGGGAAAAAATCTTAGTGAACTGTCCCTCAGACAAAGGACTTCTGTCTAGAACTTATAAAGAATTTTTTTAAAAATCAGACCCTCAAAATTCAAAGACACAATCCAAAATGGGCATGGAGATGAATACACAGTTCTCAGATCAAGAAATATGAATGCAAATAAATACATGAAAAAATTTGGGAGTATAGACTGGTGCAACCACTGTGGAGGTCAGTCTGGAGATTCCTCAAAAAGCTGGGTATGGAAGTCCCATTTGACCCAGCTATTCCACTTCTATGCATATTCCCAGAAGAACTGAAAACATCATATCACAATGATATATGTGCACCCATGTTTATAGCAGCACAATTTGTAATAGCCAGATCCTGGAAACAACCTAAGGGCCCATCAACTGAGGAATGGATAAAAAAGTTGTGGCATTTTTATACAATGGAGTACTACTCAGCTATAAAGAATGATCACATTGAGATATTTATAAATAAATGGACATGACTTGAGATCATACTCATAAGTGAAATATACCAAACTCACATGTATAAATACCATATAGTCTCCCTAGTGTAAGAAATGGTAAGGGTACATAAGATTTTAGGGTAATCATGATTCCCCATTTCATTGCTTTGAAGCCTTTTAATGTTTTCATTCATCAGTTGGGATGGTTTTATTCTGTTTTGTTTGATTTTATGATGTGCAATGGTATGAACAGCTATTTTCAAAAAAACAAAACATTGTGGCAACCATTGCTGATTTAATATCATCTTGCTTTGAAGTCCTACCATGCTTTTGTTGTTCTATTACCATTGGTTCTATCATGTTGTGTCTTATTGGATTTTGATAGTCTAAACAAATTTTTTATGGAAAATGAGATATTATAGTAGCCATTGATCATTTTCTGTTATTTGGTTCACAATACCCTTTCATTCTCTTGTTATTTTGTTATGTTTGATACTATTTTACGTGAAACCATGCTCAACTATTACAAAGAAAGAGACATTATGGTACTACTGTTAATATCCAGTTGTCTTGTTGTAAAGTGCTTGTGTTGCTTATATTGTGTTCTGATCTGCTTTCTTCTGTCCTTCGTTTGTTTTATTCTCTTTAAAATTAAAAAAAGTGCTGGGAAGGATGTGTGTGTGTGTGTGTGTGTGTGTGTGTGTGTGTGTGTTTATGTGTGTGTGTGTGTGTGTGTATACAGGTATACATACATAGATATATTTTCTTTTGCATCTTCATTTTCTTAAAGATAATTTGTAATAAGCAACCTTTCTAATTTTGATGATGTTCAATTTTTCAAGCTTTTTAAATGATTGTTATAATCTATTTCCTCAGGGACATCAGTTTCTCCCCAAGTCATGAATACATTTTCAATTATTTTACCTAGAAGTTGTTTAGTGTTAGCTTTTACTTTTAGATATATAATACATCTTGAATTCATTTTTTTCATACTGTGTGAGGGAGAAGTCTAATTTCATTTTTATCACACAGAGCTTAGTTAAAGAGTTTTCATTTTGTATTGTATATAGAAAGATCTATTTCTAAAATCCGTCTTCTCGTACACTGATCTGCTTTTCTGTCCTTATTCTAATGAAATACTCTATTACCGTAGCCTATACATTTTGAATTTGTGTAATGTAAATACTCCACTTTATTCTTTTACATAACCATTTAATGGCTATCTAGGATTTTTGTGTCTTATACAAATTTTAGAAACAGTTTATGAATTTATTAAAAAATCCTGCTGGTGTTCTCATGATTGGGATAGTATTATACTATATTAATAATACTGATTGATCAAATCCATAAACATAATGTGCATTTCCATTTATTTTGGTACTCTTTAGTATCTCTCAAAAATTTACATTTAATATTTAGTGGAGGCTCATCCAATTTTTAAAAATTTACTTCTAGGTATTTCGTGCCTTTAATGCTGATTTAGTGATACTTTAGATTATTTTTATTCTTTTTTATTGCTACTCTATAAAATAATATTGATTTTTACTCATTAGCTTAATATTATTTAAGTCTAATTTTAGATTTTTCCTTTTCTCCTGCAGATCCATTTAAATCTTGCTATAATATACTGTATTTTTGTATTCTCTTTTTCTCTAGAATAATATACTTTATATTTCCTTGGTGTAGAGATTACAAAGCAAACATATGAAACTTAACTGTCTCTTATACAATAAATCTCAGTTTATCAACAGAAAATTCTTCTTCACTTTCAATATCCTCTATTTACATCATATTGTACAACATTTTCATTGTTCTTTAAGTTACTTTGCTGAGGTTTCCTATTCAAATTTAATATTTTCTTTGAAAGAGAATTGATAAGAGTTTCACTAGATTTCTTTATTGTCTACCTAAAATTATTATTAGAATTCTTCCTAAAAATCTGAGAAGGATAATCCTACAGATGAAAATGTCTGGTATCAACCTGAAGAAAAAATGTTTTTAGAATTAAGAAGATGAAGCCACAAATAGTCATAGGAAATAATCTCTTCATCTAATTTTTGGCTCATTTTTTTTATTACTCTGAAGTCAATTTCTATATCCATGTAGGCAAAGTTAGCTGTGCCACAGTCTCCTCCAACCGGTGCTTTTTGCTATTTCAGGGATTAACTTTACTCCACCAAAGAACATATAGATGTGAGTCCCCATGAGCATTTGGAACTCATTGCTTTTGGTCTCCAGTAGCAAAAGAAATCCCAAATGTAATGCTGCTGGAATATCAAGCATCTTCTACCCACTTAGACATTTGGGGTACACTACTGGGTTAGTGTATTCCTAAAGCAAAATTGGAGCTGATTTGGGGACTCTTCATTTTGATCTCTGCTGCAAAACTGTTTCGGTGACTTTAGAATGGCTGTCTTCCTTGGCTGCCCGTAGTAATACACTGTTCACTTTGGTTGCTGTGAGTAGCAACACGAATGGAGAAAGTTATCCATATGTGTGCAAGTATTCATTTTTATTGATATTAGGTTTTAATTTTTACAAACAATGATGAACAACATTTTGAATTTGTAGATTACCCCAGTTTTACCAACATATTAGTTTTTCAGAATGTCTTAAAGAAAATTCAAAACTGGTTATACATAGAAAAAGTCTTTCTGGTTTAAAAATATTCACCCCTTCCTTTTGTTTTAATCGGTATAAACAAAATTAGAACTAAGACACATGCGTTGTTACCTGTCAGACTGTGGCAAGAAGCAGGAAAAAAAGTTATTCTTTCTTAGTAGTTACAGGGTCAGGAATTTAGCTCAGTGGCACAGCACCTGCCTGGCAAGTGCAAGGTCCTGAGTTTGATTCCCAGTACAAAAAAACAAAACAAAACAAAATAAAAAAACCCAACAGCTTTGTTTCATAATAATATTATTTTAAAGCTTAAAATAGGCTTAAAAGTGTTGATTGAAATATGAGAAAAATTGTTTTTACTGTAACAATTTTTTAGGGAAGATGGTCATTTGGAGTTCTTTCTTGGATGCTAAAATAATGAAGTAAAGAATCCATTTGAATCTCTGAGTACACACACACACACACACACACACACACTGATTTGATACATGTATTGTCTGAATTGCAGGATGGATATACTTAAATTCTTCTAATTTCTAATTTTTAGAATTTGTAACTATAAAAACAGACTGACGCATTTTCAATGTAAAGTTCATGTTCTTATAATTCAACCACTTTTCCAAACCAACATGGATGAAGAAGATAAAAGTAATGCCTTTAAGGTTGATTTGTAAAATAAGCACCCTCTTATTTTATACTCATTTTTAAGAAAAAACCCAGGCACAATAATATATTTAGAAAGACAGTTTGTGGAGCATATGAGAGTACACATGTGACCCAGCCTCACATCTGAGACATCAGACCCCTGCCAGGAACTGACACGAGGCTTTCTGTATCTTCCTCATTGCCTGTTCCGGAGGGGGTCTTGACCTCAGCAACGTCTCACCAGAGTAGGCTCACTTAAAATTCTGTTCAGGGATGTTCAGGGAACATCGCTGACATTCTGAAATCAAGATTCTAATGTGAGAGCCTTGGTCAGAGTTTTGTTTGGGTTTTTGCACTCGTTGAAAAACTCTTTTTAAGTGGTGAATATTTGATTTTGTTCATCTTTGACTTTTTAAATAATGACTTTCTTTCAGTGTTACTCTACAGGCATATGGAACCACGGACTATTTAAAATACTTAGCAAAACCAGTGACCTTCACCACCATAGAAATTGTACCTTAGGAAGTCTGCATGTTTCCAAGATGTAATAAAACTGTAACATTACTCTCATTAAAAATTAAAGGAATAAAAAATGCTCAGTAAAAACTAGAAAAACTTACAGGTTCAAATAGTTTGTAGCAACTGCATATACATTGAGGCTTCATAACTGCACAAAATTTGAGAAGTTCTTCAAATTATTAGTGTAGCTTATCCACCAATTTAGGAACCAATTCTTCATACACCTCTTGTGTTCTGATATACCTTAACAGTCTTTTGTGTTACATTGTCTTTGGGGGATGGATAGTCTTGAAATGCAGAGAGTTCCTCCATAAGGTTCAACACGTAGGGTCATTTGGAGATAACGTGCCTCACCAGGATAAAAGTTAGGCAGGCTTGCCTGCACGTCCTTACAGAACCCTGGGGCTTTCAACCTTGGGGTTAATTTCCTGTGCACAACCCACACAGGTACCAGTCACCTGGCCTCATCATGTTATCTATGAGAACTGAAGCGTGAGGAACCAGCATAATACCAGTAACTGATACTTCGGCTTTTTCTAATGCTGCAGGACAACGAACTTTGTCTCTAATGCAGGAGTCCCATATACTCTGCTAACACCCAGGAAGTTGCAGCAGACTATCTTATTGGCTTGCAAATAGAGTAACAATCTTAGACTTTTCATATTTCTTCATACCTATGTATATATTTTATGACAGCATAGTTTCTAAATCTGTTCAAGTGAAAATTGTAATATTCAAACATATGAAGGAAATTTTAGAAAATAAGTTATGAAGAAAATGATGATTTAATGGGGATGGAAAAGAAGGGAGAGTAGTAGAATTCACATGGCAATGTCAAAGATTTTGTATCCCACCTACATGCCTGATCCTTGAATTTGCCTAGAATTACCTAGAGGTAAGAACTTAACCCAGATATACATCAAGTTAGTCGAAGGGTATATACAATAGCCTGGCATTCAAGGGGTATAAGTACAATAAGGAGAAAGACACACATTGAATAATCTATACCAAAGAAAAAAGGCTCAAAGACATAAAAGGGGCAATATTTATAAAGATAAATGGATGTCTTCAGAGAGACTAAAGGTGATATGTAAAACATAGCAAAACAAGTGGTTTAACAAAAAAACAACTTGAAGATTTTAGATATGAAAACAAAATACACATTTGAAATAAATAAATGTGATAAGAACTTATAAGGGCACATAAAAGAAAAAACTGACTTCTGCAAAATAATTGTAAGGCTTTCTGTCCAAATATTTCAATGAAAGATAAGGAGATAAAAAGAAATATTTAAAAAAGACATGGAAAATATAAACAGAAGTATCAATTTTTGTATAACAGAAGGCTCAGTTAACAAGAAAATAATAAAAAGAGAGAATTTGAGGAAATAATTTATGAAATTTCTCTTGAATATGAAAGTCCTTAAATTCAGATAATTTATCAGGAGAATATCTAAAAGAAAAACAAAATGAAAAAATTTCCCATACACAAAATGTAAGGAAATGTTTCTGACTACAGTAAATTCTATAAATCTAAAAATGGAGATTAATATGAGAAATAATATAGTATCAAATTTCTCAACAACAACAGTTACATATTTTAAGAAAAACATTTCAAACTAGAATTTTATCTATCACTAACTTGATGAAAGAGAAAATATTGGGGCTGGGGATTTAGCTCAGCAGCATAAGCACCTGCCTTGCAAGCACATGGTCATGAGTTTGATCCCCCATACCAAAAACAAAAAAAAAAAGAAAGAAAGAGAAAATATTTTCAAATTTTTATTTTTGGACATACAAAATCTTATACATTACCAACCAAAGGTCTTCTTTGAAATAAGTGAGGAGAAAACAGCCTATACAATGATAAAGGAATATAGAAGAAACTATGATTAATGTGGGGTAAGTGTGAGTTCATTAATTAAGGATGTTATTATTGTAAACAAACTAGATCTTTATATTTTTAAACTGTAAAATCCAATACTAAAACTTCAAATGAAACTAACCAGTGAATGAAGTTAGAAGCTCACAGCAATGTGAAAGCAAATAAACACATTTGTCTTAGCTCAAAAATTGATAGAAAAAGATAAAAATATGCACTCATCTTTATAAAGCAGAAGAAAACACAGTAGTTAAAATATGCATAAATTGTAGAACAGCAAGAATGAAATTTATCTATCTCATTCTAAATATTAAAGTGGAGGGAAAAAAGCAATGATGAACTAAATTTTCTAATGTAAAACAAGGTATGAAAATAGTCCTTGATGGCACAATAATATGCATAGAAGTACATAGGATAAGTAGAGTACTCAAAATTCCAACTTTCAGGTTGAATTTTAAATTATCAAGAATTATAATTTTTATTTTATTTAATTTATTTATGGTACTGGGGATTGAACTTATGACCTTGCAGTTGCCAGGTAGGTGCTTATGCTGCTGAGCTAAATTCCCAGCCCAAGAGTTATAATTTTTAAGAACTACAAATATGAAACATAAAGATGCAGGCAAATAGAACACAAGACTATAAAAATGATGAATCATGAAGATATAAAAATGAATTCTGGGGTATTCATTTAAACATTTTTATGTAAAAGATAGTTTTATGAAGAAAAACATCTTGAGAGGGGAATATCATACTTTAATAAAGGGACCATTAAATCAAGGATGGATAATCAGCCTCATATATTTGAATCTATCTTCAGAGATGGAAACCAGCATATGGAAAAATTATTCAAACAGACAGATAAGTGCAAATATCCACAGGTCAAGAGGATGAAAAAGAAGCAGAGCACATTTGAGAGCACAGATATAGAGATATACAGAACTTCTACTGGGAGGCAGATAATAGACACATTTGAGACATCCTATAAACTCTTCCAAGGCCACAGTTACTCAATAAGCACCAATGCATAAACACTATGATTACACTTCTCAAAAGGACAACTAAAAGAAAAACACAAGTCTTATGTCTATAGTTAAAATAATTCACTATTAAATATACCTTAGTTTAGAAAGAATATTTTGAAGTAATAACAAGCCTCAAAAAATAGTGAAAGCATTCTATATCAAAAATTTAAGATACAAAACTAAATTAGGCAACATTAGAGAGTTAAACTTCTTTACTGCATACAAAAAGGAATGAGATTGGTAGAGCTAGAAGATAATAATACTGAAGATAATAGAAAAAGTAAAATGATACAAATTAAACTGAAAATCAAAGAAACAAAAATAAAAAGGCTACAATCAATGAAACTAAAAGGTATTTTCTTTGCACAATGGAAGGAAAATAACAAAGCAAATGAACAACTATAAAATGTAAAGAAAAATATGAAAATACCAGAAAATTTATTATCAGCTGTATATTTTTCAAAAATAAAATTACATAGAAGACAACTTTTTTTAGGCTGACAAATACTAAGAAGATCATTCTGGGGGTCATGGTTGATGTAAGGCTGTAAACTCTGCATTTGGGAGGCTCAGGCAGGAGGATCATGCCAAGGAATTTAAACATAACACTGTTTCAGAAAAAATGGAGGTAGGGGGATTGGGAATGTAGCTCATTACAAAGGCCCTGGGTTCCATCCTCAGTACCACAAAAAGAAAGAGACAAATTGAAAAATTAATAGTAAATTTTAAAAATTCTATACATCTATCCCCCAATTTGAAAGATCTCAGTAGCCCACAGAAACACTGGCCACTCCTCCCCTCAACCTGCAGTAACTCAGTGGGATGGTAGGAGCCTCAAGAACCCATCCCCCCACCCAGAGGGCCTTGGTGAGAAAGTGAGGGCACTAGTGAGTCCCCCCTGCTGATGCAGAAGACCTCAGTCAGTTGGCAGAGGCCTTGGTGACCCCTCCCAACTCCTAGAGGACACTGATACTTTTAGACTAGTCAGTGTAAGAAGAATATATGACTCAGTCAACTGGTCCCACAGGAGGAAACCAGGTGACTGATTCCTTCCCTACACTGTGGGACTCAGCAACTGGGTGAATGCCTGTCACACAGTAGCATTTTAAAACATACATGATGGACAGTCAAGACTAGCAGGATTGAAAAGATCAAAATATTGACCAAGAGATAAAAATGACAAAACAAAAAGCAATCTGAAACACCCAGCCCAACTGAAACAAGTACATGAGACACTGAAATAGATGACATTGAAAGTCACACACCTGAAATTTCTACAAAGATAGCAAGTGAAGTACGGAAACAAATCCAAGAGTCTATAGAGGAAATCAGATCAGAAATAATGTCTCAGACAAAAAACAAAATAGCAACCTAAATGAAAGAATTGCTCAGCATAGCTAGAGAAGACATAGATAAAAAGGTACAGGGGCATGGGAAAATGATGGCAGCTTTGAATGAACAATACAGGAAAGAAATAGAATGCAAGAAACAAATTCAAATAGCTATCTAGGAAATTAAACATTCCATTGGAAGCTGATAAAATAGCAAAGCTGAAGATAGACTTCTAGACCTTGAAGACAGGATTTTGACTAGAGATGAAGAAAGGAAAGACCTCTTAAAAATAACAAAGGACCGTGAAAGAACAATTCAACAGCTCCAAGAACAAAAGAAAAAACAATATAAGATTGCAAGGTGTCAATGAAGATGCAGGAGTCAATTCAAATGACATTAAAAAAATATTCATAAGAAATAGCAGAAAATTTCCCCAAAACAGAAAAAGAATCTGATATACAGATAAATGAGGCATTTGAACTGCAAATAGCCATAACCAAAATAAATTGACACCCAGACATATATTAATCAAGATCTTAGGAATTCAACATGAGAACAGAATACTAAGAGGCATTAGAGAAACAAAATAGATCATCTGTCAAGGAAAGCCATTGGAATCATGATTGATTTCTCAGCACCAACCCTCAAATCAAAATGAGCTTGGAAGGAAGTGTTTGAAGATCTGAAAAGAACAACTTCCAACCCAGACTGATGTATCCCACAAAACTGTCTTTCAAAATTGATGGAGAAATAAGATACTTACATGACAAAGAACACTTGAAGAAATTCATGTCCACCAAATTAACCCTAGAATGAACACTGAAAGAAATTCTAAATAGGGATAAAAATAACCACAATTCCAGGAACAAGAACAGAAAGAAACTACCAGATAGGTCAAGCAGTTAAATAAAGGGGAAAAATAGGGAACCAACAACAGGAAAACAAGATAACAAAGATAAGCCAATACATATCAATTATAACCATCAATGCAAATGGTCTCAATTTAACAATTAAAAGAAACAGATTGGCAGAATGGATCAAGAAACAAAATTCAACAATATGCTGTGTACAAGAAAAATTTTTAACTCAAAAAGAAACTCATAGACTGAAAGTCAAAGGATGGAAAACAATATTTGATGTGACAGGGCCCCAGAAAAATACAAGGGTAGCTATTCTGTTTGCAGACAATGTGAACTTCAAATCAAGAATGATCAAAAGAGATAAAGAAGGTTACTACATACTTGTTAGGGGGAAATCTAAGAGGAAGAGATAACAATCACAATTATATATGCACCAAGTACAGGACCACCTAACTACATAAGACAAACCCTAATAGACATGAAAAATCAAACAACCAATAACACAATTATAGCAGGGGACTTAATAAACCATTGTTACAAGGAGATAGATCAACTAGGCAAAGTATCAGCAAAGAAATAAAAGAATTGAGCCAAATCTGTGAACAAATGGACTTAATAGACATTTACAGTGTCCCACCCAACAACATCAGAATCCACATTTTTCTTAGCTGCTCATGGAATTTTCTCTAAAACAGACCATATACTACCCCACTGCACATGCCTTAACTAAATGCAAAGGAATTAAAATTGTCCGATACATTTGACCACAGTGCACTGAAACTGGAAATTAATGGCAAAAGAAGCTGCAAAAACTCTATAAGCCCATGAAAATTAAATAAAACCTGCATGCACTACCAATGGGTCACAAATGAAATTAAAGAAGAAATTAAACAATATCTACAATTAAAGGATAATGCAAATGCAACACATTGGAACCTGCTGGATGCAATGACAGGAGTCCTAAGAGGCACTACATATATCAATGAATTATCATATTAGGAAAACAGAACAAGCACAAATAAATAACTTAATGCTATACCTGAAGCTTCTAGAAAAACAGATCAAGGCAAACTGAAAGTCCATGCAAGGAGAAAATTATAAAGATCTGAGCAGAAATTAATGCAACTGAGACTAAGAAAAATTAGTGAATCAAAGAGTTGGATCTTTGAGAGGATAAACAAAACTGATAAACTCCTTGCCAACCTTATCAAGAACAGGAAAGAAAAACTCAAATTCATGCAATGAGGAATTAAAAGAGTGAAATTACTACAGATTCTATGGAAATTCAGAAGATAATATCTATTTCAAAACTCTTCACTCTCATAGGATGGAAAACAGAAGAAATGAACAGATTCCTAGATATGTATGACTTACCAAAGCTAAATCAAGAAGGTATAAAAATTCAGAATAATCCAATAGTACTTAATGAGATTCAAAATATGATTGACAACTTACCAACAAAGGAAAACACAGGTCCTGATGGATTTACTGCTGAATTCTACAAGAAATTAAGAGAAGATTTAATGCTAATTCTCCTCAAACTCTCTAATGAACTTGAGAGAGAAGCAATTGTCCCTAATTTATTCCTGGAGGCAAGAATTATCCTAAGAACAAAACAAAAGAAATAGCCAACTAAAACTACAGGCCAATCCTCCTAATAAACATAGATGCAAAAATTCTCAAAAAAAAAATACTAGCAAACTTAAAACAGCAAATCATCAAGAAGATTACATATCATGATGAAGTAGGATTTATCCCAGGAATGCAGGGAGGGTTCAGCATACACAAATCAATAATCATAATACATCACATCAACAGAGCCAAAGACAGAAATCACATGATCATCTCAATAGATGCAGAAAAAGCTTTTGATAAGTTCCAACACTCATTCATGATAAAATAAAAAAAACCTTATAGAAATCAGAATAAATAGTCTCTACCTTAGTCTGTACAAAGCCAATTATGATAAACCAATAACTAACATCATAATAAGTGCATAAAAACTGAAAGCTTTCACTCTAAAATCAGGAACAAGACATAGATGTCCACTATTACCACATGTATTCAATATAGTTCTGGAAATGTTAGCTAGAGCAATTAGAAAAGAAAGAAATAAAAGAAATAAGGATAGGAAAGGAAGTCAAATTATCATTATTCTCACATATGATGATATTCCTACATAGATAATATTCTGTATAGAAGACCCCAAAAACTCCACCAAAAAGAAGTTAATAAGCAAAATTCAGTAGTGTAGCTGGATACAAAGTCAACACTCAAAAATCAATAACAGTCTTGTATACAAACAGCAGACTCACTGTGAGAGAAATTATGGAAATAATGCCTTTTACAATAGCATACAAAAAATGAAATAGAAATCAATCTAACAAAGGATATAAAAGATACATGTAAATTTGGTACCAGGGATTGAAATCACAACCCTGTACTTGCCAGGTAGGCACTTGTCCTGCTGAGCTAAATCCCTGGCCCAAGCTCTATATATTGAAAACTACAGTACTTTGAAAAGAGATTCCAGACGATATCAGAAAATGGAAAGAAATCCCTTGCTTTTGGATAGGAAGAACCAACATTGTGAAAATGGCCACACTCTCATAACTGTTATACAGATCTAATGCAATCTTGCTCAAAATACCATTAGTATACCTCATGAAGCTAGAGAAAACATCCCTAAAATTCATTTAGAAACAGAAGAGACCTAGAATAGCAAAGACAAACCTGGGCAACAAAGACAAGGCAGGAGGCATCACAATCCTTGACTTGAAATTATACTACAAAGCTACTACGATAAAATCAACATAGTCCTGGTTATAAAAAAGACTTGAGGATCTACGGAACAGATTAGAAGATGAAAACACATTCAGCCATCTTGTCTTTTACAAAGGGGCCAAACATGTTCACTGGAAGAGTGATAGCCACGTCAATAAATGTGCTAGAAAAATTGGCTTTCCACATGCTAAAACTAGGCCCATGTCTCTCACCAGGCACTAAACTAAAATCAAATGGATAAAAGAGCTAACTATTAAAAGAGAAACAATAAATCTACTGGAAGACAAGGTAGATAGAAATCGTGGAGACATAGGGTAGGCAAAGAATTCATAAACAAAATTTAAACTGCACTGGAAGTACTTAAAAGAATTAACAACTGGGATCTTACCTTATTAAAAAGTTTTTGCACATCAAAAGAAACCACCAACAGAGTGAAAAGAAAACCCAAAGAATAGGAAAATATTTTAGACAACTGTCCCTCAGACAAAGAACTTACATCTAAAATATACAAAGAATTGAAAAAAAAATCAGGCCCCAAATTCAAAGACACAGTCCAAAAATGGGCGTCTGAGATGAACATGCACTTCTCGGTGAAGAAATAAATGAAATGTTCAACATCATTGGTCATTAGAGAAATGCAAATTAAAACACTGAGATTCCTTTTCACTCCAGAAAGAATGGCTGTCATCAAGAAATCAATCAATAACAAATGAAAGGGGGGCTGTAGGGGAAAAGGAACCTTCTCTCCTGTTGGTGGGAGTGTAGACAGGTACAACCACTGCGGAAATCAATGTAGAGAATCCTCAAAGACTAGTGTTGGAGGTCACATTCAATCCAGCTATTTTCCTTCTGGGTATTTTCCCAAAAGAGTTGAAAACATAATACCACAGTGAAATATGTTCACCCATGTTTACAGCAGCATGATATTTAGTAGCTAAATCTTGGACACAACCAATTGCCCATCAACCACAGATTGGATAAAAAAAGACGTGGTAGTTTTATACAATGGAAAAACTTGAGGATTTTATAGTTAAATGGATGCCACTTGAAACCATACTCATAAATGAAATAAATCAAACTCACATGTATAAATATTGTATTGTTCTCTAGTGTTAAAAAACTGAAAGATTAAATAAGCTCCAAAATAGATAATAGATATTGTGAATATGACAGGGAAGAAAGTGCTTGAAGCAAAAGAACAACTGGGATAGGAGAAAGGAGAAAAGAACAGATTATATGTATATGTATGTATATGTATATGACGTATATATCTATATACACATATACATACCTATAATATGTATGTATATATCATATATACATATGTACATACATATATACATACACATATATATGTGTATATATATAAATAGAAAATAGATCACTATACTACTGATATCTGTTACTTCATCAGAAAGACACTTTGTGCTTTCATTGTTTGATTGATCTTTTTTTTCATAATTAAATCTTGAATCTCAGCAACTACTTTGAAGATAGCAAAATGCAATATATTAACTAGTGTTAATTTCCTATTATTTTGTGTTAGAATTCTGTATCATAGTTTTTAGTCTTTTGTTGTTGTTTTATTTTTAAAATAAAAAACAAATATTGGTTTAATATCACAAAAGAAAAAAAACTTTCTTCACCCACCCAAGTTATAAAAGAAACAAACAAAACCCAGGCTAAGACATTTTAGCAGGTGGCTCCATCTAATTTTAACTGACCCAATACACAGTCCCTGTATTACAGAACTCTCTCCAAAAGTAGAAGAAACAAACAAAAAATCTTTCTATTTCTTTGCTTTGTGCTTGTTTCTTGAGACAGGATCTCACTCTGTAGCCCACATGCTTCCAAATGCTGACTCCTAAGCCAGGTGTGGTGGCACATACTTGTAATTCCAGCTCTGGGGAGACTGAGGCAGAAGAACTATTGTAAGTTTGAGGCCAGCCTGAGCTGGATAGTGAGATCTAGTCTCATACAGACCAAAAACAAAACAAAACAAAACAAAACAAAAACAAATAAGATTCTCCAACCCCTGCGTCCAATTTCTGAGTGCTGGCATTATAGGAATGTACCACCTCATTGGGCTCTAAAACTTAAATCTTAATTTCACATTAATATAAAAATTAAAATACTAGCTCAGCAGCCCAAGTGCCTGGTTGGCAAGCACAAGGTCATAAGTTCAATCCTAGTTTAAAAAAAATTTAACATACAGAAAGGCATACAGATCACAATACTAAAACAATAATTAATGAATGGTCTAGTAATTCTTAATTTCAAAACTCTAACACCACGAAGTTTTGTCAGTGTAATTGATTATATTTGTAAACTAAATGGAGAAAGCCACAGTACTATCAGGGTATAAATATTAAAAACCATTTGGTGACAATTAACAAATATTTTTTATAATCTCAAGAAAAAAAAAACGAGAATTTGTAATGTCTTAGTTACCTTTTATTTGTTGCTGAGACAAACTACCTGATGCCCAAAGTTGGGAAAGGAAATGTTTATTTCTTACAGTTTTTGGAGGTTTCAGCCCATACTCAGTTGGCTCCAGGGCAGGGTGACATGACTGGCCGCACTTCATGGCATCTGCAAACAGCAAGCGGAAACCAGCAAGAGAGGGAGACACACCTTCTTCCTGCCATTACATCACATCCTGGCTCCACCCCTAGGAGGGTGTAGCACTGACACCACCAATCCAAGCACTAGACAATGAACCAATCACAAATGCACAATGCAAATACATGAGGCCTGGGGGCCACTGACATAAACCATGACATGTAACTTGACAAAAAATGAGAGGGCCAGGGATTTAGCTCAGTGGCTTAAGTGCCTGCCTGGCAAGTGCAAAGTTATGAGTTCTATCCCCAGTACAAAAAATAAATAAATAAAATAAAACCTAAAAAAAAAAAACTTTAAAAAAATAAAATAAAATAAAACCTAATAGTGAATACTGCATTTAACAAAGAAAATTTGTGATGCATTTCTTTTATGACTCAGAACAAAAAATGAATTTCATGATAGTTATAGTTCAACATACATTATAAAATAACAACAGCAACAAAAGTATAAAGAATAAAAAGAGATAAAACTGCAATTATATAATTTGATAAACTACACAGAAAATTTAACAAAATTAGTACACAATTAGAGTAAATAAGTGAAGGCAGCACATTTTTAAGATAAAAGATTAACTTTTAAAACTCAAAACCATCCCTGTGTGCTAGAATAAACAACTAGGTTTAGAAAATAAGATACAACCGCAATAAAACCGAAATTTCATGTCGCACAGAAACTAGCCTGCTGAAAAAATCCGGAATCTTATGGAGATACATGTAACACTCAATAAAATAATAAAAGGTTAATAGACAAGTATATCAAAATGATCTACAGAGACTGAATGTAACTCCATTAGAACTCCAAAGGGAACTTCTTATAAACTTGAAAAATTATTTATAATTTAAATTCATTGTGTACTGACATCTATGTGAAAAGCATGGAAAAGAATATAAATAGAAGATAAAGAAAAAAGTAATTATGAAATAAATGGGGAAGCACAGTGCACGAACCAGAGTACAAGGTTGTCATGAACTGAGACAGATGATCAATGCCAAATTACTGATAACTCTTAAGTTACTGATAACTCTGTTAAGTTATTAAGTTTAAGAACGGGTAAGTTGGAATCTCATTTTAGTCTTAGAAAGATTATCTTCTTGAGAGTTCTTTTTAATATTAATATTACTCAGTCATTTTTGTATATATTTTAATTTCATAATATACAAAATATCTTACTCGTGAAAAGGGGCAAAGACCATGAGATTATACAGCTCTTGACCTTAGATAATTCACCTAAATTCTTAAGTTCTCTAGAACACACTGCATTCATCTGAGAAATCTAAATAATATGTTGTACTTTATAACCTGGTGAGATTATTACATGTGCACACGTATAAAAGCAATTTTTGTGTTTGCTGTATCTTATATGCTTCAGAATTAATAAGCATTTCATCATATACTGCAAGTATCATCTGATTTTTGCTTTTATTTAATAACTTGGACGCTTTCACTTCACACCTCAGTTTCTCAGATTTTTCCTCCTTTTGCCTCTATTCTTCTAACATCGCAACAAGGTATGCACAGAGGGACTACAGGACATCAGGAGCTTGTAGCAGCAACTAAGGAAGGGGCTTTAAGTCTACATTATCCTGTGTCCTCCATTTCTCCTGCAGCGTGACTGGTCTGGTCCTGGGCTTATATCCCTGGTGCATGACAGGTCTCATTTTGGGCTTTTCATTTGGAGCAGTTCCCACATTTTATGGCTCTTACACCATCTTTAGTCAGTTGCCAGTCCATCAGCCATCTCAACTGGTCTATAGGTCATCCCCGAGACAGGGAAGTGTCACTGGTGAGGAGAAACCTCAGAGCTGCCTCAAGTCCATCTCTAGACACTGCTCTCTGCCTTCGTAGCCCTGTTTCCCCACAGTATGTTGATAAATCTCTGAGCTCAGAGCTAGACTTCTCCAGGGGACCTGGAGCTTTACTCTGATTATGTATAATAAACACTGAGATTCAGATTGCCAGGGGCTTCCATATGTAGTTGAATGTTTAATAATTTCAATTATTTCCACTCTAATGGGTTAATGATTTCAATCCCTTAAATTTGGCTTTAAGAAGTGATAAAAATTAGTACTCTTTCATCTATCTGTTATTTTTTCTTCTTGTCATCTCTCTCTGCTAAAATATGTTTAGATTTTTGTTCTATTCCTATACAACAGAATCTTCCATTAACTAAAATCTTGAGTTCTCTCTACTTGGAATTTATGATAAAACCCCTTGATCTGCTTCAAAATCTGGACTCATCAGATTAATAAAAATAGAAGACAATTTTAAAATGCCACTTTCTTAATAAAATTGTTTCTGAAAAACTGCAAAGCTTTATACTGCAGAGTCCTTTGCTCTTCCTTCCCACCCACTTTCCCTTTTTCCCCTCCCACTATTTTCTTTCTTTCTTTTACCTCCCTTCATTCATTACTTTGGATAGCAGAGAAGTTGCATACGTATGAAAGAGAAGAATGCATATAGATAGACACAAAATATGTAACTGTTACTCACCACCTTTCATTTTGAAGAAATCTTAAGTAACATTCTCTAATTCATCCTTGAAGTCTACTGTCTATATGAATTTGCCTATTTCATGAGCCAGCAAAATACATTCTACAGATCAAAATTAGACTGTTGCCTGTTTTGCAAATAAATTTTGGAACACATTAATGCTCACTCATTTGCACATTAACTATAGTTGCTCTGCACTACAGTGGCAGGGTGGGGAGTGTGCAATAGATAGCATATGACCTGCAAGGCCTAAAATATGTATCATTTAGTCCTTTAGACTAAATAATTAGAAGCAGCTTACTGTCTCCTGACCTAATCTGTTGCTAGAAACTACTAACTTTTAGTAGCTGTTTTAATGAAGAAATGGAATCAAGTATCTGTCATTAGTCCTAAGACAGAGTGATTTCTACATGACAGTCCTTCAGATGCATGAAGATCGGACTTCTGACCCTCTTACAAGACTTGTACCACATGGACTAATATCTATAGTTCATTTTGTTTTTCCTTCTTTAATGGGGGTGCTAAATCTTTCATCGTCATATTCTGCTGTAATTGTGTTTCTGTAACTTAAAGAGGAAATTTCTTTTTCCCCAGGAACCACAGAATGCTGTTTACTGCTGTGTCTCTATATCCAGGACTACTACCTGATGGGTGTTCAATGAATATTATTGATTAAAAGGGTATGAGAAAGTTTGGGGAAAGTGTTAATACTGTAGTGCCAATTCCTTGGTACTTTCACCTTGCATCAAATTTTATGAATACCTCCACTGTATTCATGGTTTTTATCTTGATTTTGGTTGCAATATCAAATCATAGCCTTTACATCATGTCTATCGACATGAAATTTAGTGTTGTTGAATGTAAAAACAAAAATAATTATATCTACTTCAGATAAATACACAGTTTGGAAGCTAGAAACCTGCTAGATTTTTTTTTAATATCCAATTTTGATGAGGAAAGTTTTATAGTTAGCACCATAAAGGCTATTGAATAATTTCTGGCATTCATAAGTACAGCATTGCAATGAAAACAGTGTAAGTCATAATTCAACTTTTCCTACTAGAAATTAAATATTCTTTAAAATTATGTCATCTGAAAGTGAACATGAATTCCCAAAATACGAACTTGCCAGATTTGGATACTTTGACCTACACACTATATGTGTTTAGTAGAATCTTGTATTGATGGTGTATATCTCATGATCTTTCTCAAATTGATTTTTTCAGCCCAGCCATTAATACAATACTCCTTTCCCACATGCACCCATGCAATTCAATTAGCTCTTCTATGATGTTTGAGTAGCAATTAAAATAAATACCCAAGTCTGCAATTCTGCAGTTGTCCTTTAATACATAGCTGGCTTTTATGTTGGTAAAGTTTGATCTTCTTAGTTTTATTATATTAAGACTTTTTAACCCATATTTTTAAATATAGTCTTGTCTTTCCTATCTTTGTCTCTCTCCCAAAGATAAATAAGTCTGTCATCTGTCATTGTTCAAGTTTTGGCGTCTTCAAAATAGACCAAAGACAATCCTGAGAACTTCAACTGAGATCTAGGTTGAAATCATTTAGCCAACACAGATTGCATAAAATAACATAGTATAATCAAACCTCAATTTAAATGCTTACCCTGAAAGGCATTTGTGTTGAATTTGTACATTATTTTTATTACATAGATATCTCTTCAACAAAGTGCTTTAAATGTTTATCTTTCTTAAGTGCCTAAATACTTTATTGCTGTGAGTACTATGACATGCAACATTTCATCCAAAAATAAATAAAGAAATGAAGATTATTATAGGAGAAATGTGACTCAAGGAAAGTAGGTCAGCAGCCCATCATAGAGTCAGGAATGAGAGCTGATTGTCATAGAAATTTAATTAACTAATCACTAGACCACCTTGTCTCCAAATCTACCTGAATCTGGACGTGCAAAGCAAGATGGCAAGCTTTCTGTGAAGGGCATATGTGCAGCACATATTTTCACTTTGCAGGCCACAGAGACTGTGCTACTCAGCCCTGGCCTTGTGACATAAGTTTCTGTGAAACATATGTAAGAAATACCTACGGGTTAAATACAATAAAAATTGATTTATAGAAACAGAATAAGAACTGGAGGTAGCCATTGGGCCATAGACTGCCCAGTCCTGACCTAAATGAAGTAGGTTATTCCTTTGCTCATCAAAACAAAATAAATTTTGAGAAATTTTCCATCAATAAAACAGATTCAAGAAAGCACAGAGAGTCTATTAAACATGCTGGCTTTTCAAAAAGGAAAAAAATCAATCTTCATTTTAATTGCTGATCAATCCTGCTGGGTCCTTGCTTTATAACTCAGAGTTCCATTTCAGGAGACAAGGTGTGGTACCACAGGCTTGAATGGAATTTCCACTGCACAGAACAGTCTGCCCTGTGTCCTTGTCTACCTGGTCTCAGTGAGTTCCAAGGCATCAAGTGGATTAACAGATTTTACTATCTTCTTAACCAGCCCTCATAAAGCAGAGATGGCTTTAAAGGTTTCTGAATACAAGTTACGGATTTTTTTTTTCTTTTTGAGACAGGGTTTCACTATGCAGTTCTGGGCCCTCAGCTCACTTGGTAGCCTAGACTGTTCTTGAATTTGCAAGGATTCTCCTGCCTCAGCCTCCCAAGTGCTGAGATTGCAGGCATGTGCCACCATGCCTGTCTCAAATTACAAATTAAAAATAATACTAATAATGAAACATAAACAGCAACAAGAAAATAAACTCACAGAACAGGCCTTTCTTCGTAAGATACAAGATTTTTGTCACCCACATTGACTAGCAGAAACAATCACATTTAACACTGAGTGCGAATTTATTATGTTAATGCCTGTTTCTTTTTGAAATACTACTGTGAGAGGATGTAGATAACTCGTAGATAACACTACATAAATGTATGTATACTGATATTCTCTCTATCCTCTGATGTGGAAAAGTTAAAAATCAACTAGAAACAAACTTGATACCACATCTTCTATAAAATCTCTCTCCTTTTAATGTATTTATACTTAGACTCTCACCTACCTTCCATTCTAAGTATTTTCTATGATATTAGAATTTGTGTTTTCCAGCCTTTAAGATGATCCTCAAAGATTCCACTTCCTGGCATTCACAGTTTCATGTTATCTTCTCCCATATGCTCATAGATATTGTGGCTCCTGCTTCTCTGTCTCTCTCTCTCCTCTGGGGCTCCTTGTTCCGGATTTCTGGGACGTAGTTAATTACCGTGACACGAGGACAGTTTTCCAGTGCAGTGCAGCGTCTCTCACTGAAACATAGTGAGGGGCTACGGTCTGTACCCACAGATACGTGAATGAGTTTTCTTGAAGCCACTCATTCCATCAAGCCTGGACGATACACTGGCTGCAGCCTCATGGGAAGCCCTGAGCTAAGCCACCCACTTACGCTTTTTCTAAATTCCTGGGCCACCTACATTGTGAAGTAATAAATGTTTACTGTTTTAAGCCACAAGGTTTTAGGATAGTTTGTTATGCAGTGCAAATCACTAATATAAAATTGTACCTTCTGACAAAATAAATACCAACTATTGCCTGTTTCCTCAATATTTACTTCATACTGTTTTATCTAATATGAGAATCTAGTTTTTTGTTTGTCCATATACCACAAATATCTTTTGTCCTAGTTTTGATCAAACTAAATTCTCAAATTGTACCATAGAATTCCTTCCTAACTTTCAAAGATTTTTCACCGTTCTATCACTTCCACGAAATTATACTGTGGTTTTCAGTCTCTCTCTGATCTACAAATCTACTCACCGCACTCGGTTTTTTTCCCATTTTGCTCAAGAAACTGAAATGTAAGCATCCAAGGACAATTCCAGTTCACTTCTCAAGTTTTCTAGTTCCTGCATACTGCTCAATGCTAATGGTGGGGCTCAAAAATAACACCCCAAGGTGAAGTCCTCAGGGGCGAAGTTTTCTATCTGACCTTCTCCTATCCTCCTCCTTTCCATCACTCTTTGGCCTTCTCCAAGTCACTGAAACTAGAATTCTTGTTCCTCAAGGCAGTCACAGAAACCAGAGCTGCTTTTCCTCAAAACCAGATATAAAACCTAAAATTTTTACTCTGATCTTCCAGTACCTTTTTGTATAAGAACTAAAAAGAAGAAATTATCTGACCTAAGTTGATTGATTATAGGCCATAAGACCCCCACTCCCGAAAGGATCCTGTCCCATATTGAGAAGGAAGAAATTCTAACTGAGGGGCTGAGAATAGTCTGAATTAACAGATTTCTCTCAGGTATCTCCTTCCATTTATTACTACTAGATTGTGCTCCTTTGGCTTTTGATCATGTTTCATCCAACCCTAAGCATAAAAATATGAGTCCATCATAGGTCTTTGGGTCTTTACTCGAAGGCTCCTGAGTCATGGAAGACCGGGACCACATAAATGTGTCAGGCTTTCCTCTTAATAATCTATCGATAGCAATGTTGGTCATAACCCTTTGTGAAGGGTAGAAAAGTATCCTGTCCTACACTGAACAGTTCAGTGACAGAGTTTTATAATACAAACTACCTTAGTTCAGAAGTTTTAATATTTGAAGTGGAGGGAGAAGAAAGCTTGTCCCCCAGGTCCACACAGGGACAAGCTTGCATTAGAATTCTCTTTCTCTATCTATTCCTATTTCTATACATTTACTTTAAAACAAACAAAAGCAAAAATGATGTTGGTGTGACACCTAACAGGATGCAGAGGAAAACTGGTTATATCTTGGTCTATGTTCTTTAAAGAATTCTTTAACTCTTCTCACAGCTCAATTTGTATTTATTATTTTTGGTATGCCAAATGCTTCCATTTTTAAGCAGTGAGCCCCAGGTTTAAGAAAGAAAGAAAAGAAAGAACACCAACACCAGAGGAAGTTACAGTCATGATTTATTTTGAAACCCATGTTTAAGCAATGCTTCTCTTTCCAGATTTCTAGACCATTCTGTCAGAATGTTCCACCTGCCGGTTTTTCCCCTTGATCCTGGCTAGGATTATGACTAATGATTTCCATCTGTTTTCTTTTTAGTCTGTTTGCTTTTTCTGTATATTTGTTACTTAAAAGGTAGAGCATTGAAGATATGGATGTGTGCTTTTATATTCCAAATATACATATGGAAATGTATGTTTATTTGAATATAAGTAGGATTTCCATAGAAAGATGTGTATCTCAGTTGGAGGGACAAAGTAGTTTCCCTACCGAGAGGAGATGCCCATATGGGATCCTTTGTTTTGCTCATCCTTTCTTCTTTGCATTCATGCTTTGATCAGATTCCATCAACATTTTTTCTCCAAATTTGCTCAGGATGGAAAGCTTGTTAAATGATCTCAGTTGAGTGTCAGGGACAAAGTGGAGCAAGTCTGTTTGGAGGTACCATCTGAGCATCAGAAACAGTTCCTATCTATGTCATGCATTATAAATGTATGACAGTACATATTTGTTGAATAACAAAAAGAACTAATGCACCAAATGATAACCTGTAAATTCAGTGAGAGAAATCCTTTCTGCAATATTCTGTATTAGTGATTTTCAAACATTTCTGCATCCATGATAAAAATATTGTCTTTATCTGATAACATGCACAGGCATATCTAGAAATTTTTGAGTTAAGTAACATATTTTAAGACAAATGAAAGTCACTAAACAGCCATACTTTAATACAAATAAAAGTTAGTCACAATGACTATAAAGTTGGTTAAATAGATGACAGTGAGTTGCATAGTATTCCCAGGATATCTATTGCTCCTTCTCAAGAATGCATATTGAAGTGAATATTAGAATTATCATTTATAGTCTCTTATTCTTAAACACTAATAATTACAAATACAAAAGTCTTCACAGCTGACATAGACTGTAGACTTACACTTTTGATAAGATATGTTTACCTACATGACATTTAAGGGAATGAAATTGAAGTAATAAATTGAAAATATTACCGTGGGAATTTGGAAATGGATAATAATGTAACAGTGGGTCTGTTTGTGAGTTGTCCTTTGCAGAGTTACTTCTCCCTTGGACCGACATTCTAAATTCTAAAGAAAGTTCATACCTAAATGAGTAAGATGTTATTTACAAAATTATCTTTTTAGAGTTTCAGAACCCCAGAACATCTGGTGACCTTCAGCTTCTATCAGAGAATCTAAACTGTTACTCTATATCAAAGTAGTGTGTTTTTCTAAAGAATTACAATCTAACCTTGGGAATTTGAGTCCCCTCTCTCAAACACACACACACACACACACACACACACACACACACACACACGCACACACTACCTGGATGATGAAATTCTTGCTTAGCACGTAGGCTTCTTGCCCAGGTCTCATTGTACTTCCCTGACCTTCACTATCAAAGTCCTACATCTGACTGAGCTTTCCAAAATTTTCATTTTTGGGAAAATAGCTCCACGACATCTTCTCATGATAAAAGCTCTTGAACAAATCTGATTTTCTTCCCAATGCTCCTCTCATGATTATTGGCTTTCAAGCAGTGAGTAAACAGACTTGGATCCAGTAACAATAATTTGAATATATATCTGGGTCATTACTTACCTCAGGAATTCACTAAAGTTAGCATCATATAGTAAATAAGGAGTAAATTTTGGGTTCAGGAAGAACTGAGTTCAAACATTACTTATTATATGACATTGAACAAATTACTTAATTCTCTAAGCTTCAATATAAATAGTGATAATAGCTTAGTAGTTGTTAGAAAGCACTTTAAGAAAAGCCCTTTACAGTTTCTCATAAACCTAATATACAGTTATCCCTCCATATATGTGGGTTCTGTATCTATGATGAGTGATCAAAATCATTCAGAAAAAAGATGCATCTGCAAAGTATATACAGACTTTTCTTGGCATTATTCCTAAACAATGCACTATCACAAATATTTAAATATGATTTATATTATAAAAGTTATAACTAATCTGGAGAGGATTTTAAATATATAGAGGGATCACATGGATTATATGCAAACCTACATTAATTTTTTTACAAAGAACTCCAGTCTCTGTGGCATTGGGTGTAAATTTTGGGTCATTGTCAACTCTTTCTGTATGATGTGATAATATGCCACTCTAAAATATGACATTAGGAGAACAGAATATGCCACCCTAAATACGTTTCTTTGGTACAAGGATTATTTTTGAGAAACAGCATACACAATAAAAACTCTGAAAACAGAGTAAGTTACTCTTTGGTAAGAAAAATTTATATCTATAAAGGAAAGTTCCATTTGCAAGAGTCTCTCTCTCTCCCCTCTGTCTTTCCTCTCTCTTTTTCTCTGGAAGATAATGATGACTACAAAATTGTAAGGATAAAGGTTATCAATATATGCACTATACTGGTCAGTTTTCCCATCGCTAGAGCGCAATACCCAACACCAACAATTTAAAGGAGGAGAGGTTTAATTTGGCTCACTTTTAAGGGGATTCACTCCATGGTTGGCTTGTTCAAAGGCAGAAATTTCATGGTAGGAGAACATGCTGGAAGGAAGTTTCTCACCTCATGGAAGTCAGGAACAGAGCAGAAAAGCATGTAACAACAAGGTGGGAAGGGGCCGGGGATAAGACATTTTCCCTATGTCACACTCCCTTAGCGAGCTGTTTTTAACTAGGCCTCAACTTGTCAGTTTCTATCAACTCCCAAATTTTAAACTCGTTGATGAACTGATCTACTGGTGAAGTTGAGGCCCTCATCCTACTTCTAAACGCAGGAGCTTTCTGGAGACTTCTTAGGCTCAAACTATAACAGGTCATAAGATCCTCATTTTAGAGACGTTTTCCTATAACCAGAGGAGAGGGACACCCTCATCTCTGCAGACACAGGGACACACGGGCAAATTAGAACAAATGAGCCTGGCTTTTACCTCTGGTTTATCACCATTAGGTCATGATGTTTTTCAACTCATTTATGCTTCTCCACAGTTACCCACTTCATCAAACTTAGAATAAGAAGTGTGCAGGTTGATTGTTTTCTTCAGTACTTGATTTCCTCATAAAGATCCCCGTGTCACACGAAGCACACTAAGTACACTTGTGTTCTTTCCCATGTTAATCTGTCTTTGTCAGACTTTATTTCAGACTCAGCCAGTCTGCAGGATGCTGAGGGACATTTTTTCTCCTCTCTGCACTGAGTTCCCTGCATTAAGTCATTCTGCACTTAAAATAGCTAGCAGGATTTCTGCACTTAATTTTAAGTAATATACCATATTAGGTTCCAAACATGTTCTAGACACTTGGAATTTAGCAAAGAAAAAGATTTTCTTCTTTATTTCAAGAATGTCAAAACCTAGAGAGTAAGCCCAGAAAAAGCTATCTCAGGAGAAAATTACATTTTATATGATAATAATAACTTTAACACAAATTACTCCTTTTCTTATTTTCTCAAAAAATTTAACCTTATCTTCTCATAATTTGTTAGAATTATGTGCTGATTATACGGGCAGACATAAAGCTGACAACTAAAATTTTGTAGCCTTTGACAGCTTGTGACCTCTGTCCTTTTCCACAATTTAATAACTGTTAAAATAGAATGCATGTGGAACTAGAACCTCCCTCATTACGATTCTAATATTATAATTATTTTGATTGCATGTACTACAAAAATCTGTGGATTTAAAAAAATTACTTCCAATTAAATAAGTTTAAAAACCTCAAGTCTAATGATTGAACATCACTACAATATAAATGCCCAGCTATAACAAGGAAAATACTTTGTCTCTGTCCTTCTCCTCTACCTCTTCTTCTTCTCCATTTCTTTTTATAGTTTTAAAAGGCAGAGCTTCAATGATTTTTTAATTTCAATGAAAATTCTGACATTGTTTCTCTATTTAAGAACAAATCAGATTTTATACTGTAGATAGTTTGTTCAAAATGTTCTTTCCAGGTTCTGTTAATGAATGGACCCTCTGTCAACTAGATAAGTATGTAAACCATTTGTTACAGTTTGTATCCAGATGTCCCTGCCCAAGTTTCATCCCTCTTAGGTAGGGCTTTGAGGAGCTAACTGGATCTAGGGAAAGTGACACTGGGATTATGGGTGTCACTAAATTGGCTAATTGATTGAAAGTAGCATAGTTTGGTGTGTGGTTGAATGTATCCACTCAAAGGCTGGTAGCCTGAGGGGCATAAGAGGGAAATGCTTGCCGCTTGCAGATGTCTGCCTTCCGTCTGCTCTGCCCCGCACTGTATTTCCTTGGTGATACCCCTCTGCCATACTGCCCTTCCTTGGAGCTAGCTGACTATGGACTGAAACCTCTACAAAACATAAGCCGAAATAAAACTTTTCCTCCTTTACCTAGTGTTTGTGGCTATTTTGTCTCAGCAACAAGAAAGTAACTAAGATACCATTATTATTGTGCATTTATTTGTTCTAGTTTTTATACTTCCTATAAATTAACATTGTAATACTCTTAATAGGAAGCAATGTATAAAAGATTTGCCTTCAATATTTCTAAGGGTGGACAAAACTGATAATCTAATCCTAATTGGCTTAGATAAGGTACAATGAATAGATTTAAATGATTATTTGTTACAGGCTACCTGAAGTATTGAGCTGCGGATTGGTCTCAGGTAAAGTTTGGGGTCTTAGGGGACAAATGCGATGGGCCATATATTCAGTCATCTTTGCCCGTAGAAGCAGCTCTCCATCAGGCCTGGTCTTTAGACTGTATGTGGGAGCAGGCGTCACATGTGTGCATGTGTGTACCTGCAGCAACTCAGAAGTATGTGCGTGGTTATTGCCATAAAGACAAAGGGTCAGAAACTTAGGGAGACAAGAACACAGAAGGACAGTCGGAAACAGCAACAACCTAAATAGGTATCTCCTGTTAATTCTCATTCAGGACACTGAGAATAATTATTTTCTAACAGTTTTGGAAGATACCTGAAGTAAGTGTTGCTGAATTGGAAGTAGATGTGTGCTTTATGGGCATCTGAGAACTCTACCTTTTAAAAAAGAAAAAGCCTGGGTTATTTCACATTTTAAATCACTGACAACTGATACTGGCAAATATTCCATATAGGGCAGCAAAAATAATTTAGTATGGCGAGGAATTATGGTCAGAAATGTGGTCAGTTACTTTTAACTGTTAAACAAGACAGCAGTTTTTTATTTTCCCTAAGTAAGGCCATAGTCCATGATTAGAAGAGCAATTGATCAAACTTTGATTGCAATACAACTGTTTGCAAGTAAGTCAGATGGTGAGGTTGGAATATTTTATTGTTTGGAGCTTGGGTGTCCGCCTCAAAGGCACAGGTACTTCTCAATACCCTGCGGGCTCTTGCCAGGTGATGGAACCTTTGTGAGTTGGAATCTAGTCGAAGAAAGGTCACTGGTGATGCACTCCTGGAGGGACCATCAAAGCCACAGCCCCTTCCTTTGTCTCTGTCTCTCTCTCCTCTTTCTCTTTCTGCTTTGTGGCCATTCGGGGCAGACACTGCTTTCACTTTCCCATCATGATGTACTGTGCCACCACAAGACCAAAGGTAAGGAAGTCATGCAGCAGTAGATTGCAACTTCGGAAACCATGAACCAAAATCAACCTTTCCTCTCTTTAAGATGATTATATCTGGTATTTGTCACAGTGAGAGGCTAATTTCAATATATATATAGTCTACTAGTGACAAAATGATAACCAACCAAGTCAGAATCTGCTTACCTAGTTAAATTCTTTCACATACACTGTGCCCTTATAGTGTGTGTGTGATAGTTACATCTCAAATTTCATCTACAACAAACTATAAATATGATCCACTATTTTGCTCTAGCTGTTTTTTTCCCTTCCTATATCTAAATTATTTTTAAGCATTTCAATGAAGCTTGTTAAGAAACCTACCTCTATGGGCCACCAAGTTCATTCTAGTTGTATAAGAGCAATGTCACCCTCTTGACTCAGAAGAGTTAGAATATCCTACCAGAGGAACACATTTGTAATAGTTTAGGTTTGATACATTCCTACTGAAATAATGTCTAATGTTATAATGACTTAAGCAGGGATCTGAAATGAAGTCAGTCACATTACCTTCCTTGTGTTCCCATTAGATGCCACACGAAGAGGGAAAGTTTAGGGTGTACCTTGACATTGTCCGTTGTATCCGATCCTATTCAAAAAACTTCAAGTTCTTTATTTCTTGTGTCCTAAATCAGCTTAATATTTTATAACTTGCAAGAAAAATTTTAGTTTAGCATGAAATTATCTTGACAATAAGCTGCCTACTTTTTTTCATTCTTTGTTTCCTTTGTTCATTCCTTCTTTCCCCTCTTCTCTCTTTCCTCTTAAAAATATTTTTAAACATATTGCAGATAAAATCTCTATGACCATACTGGACAATGAAATGAAAAAATATACATATTTCCTCCAATATTTATGTGCTACATTTTCTCTAAACTTTGTCTTTTTTAAAAATTTTATTTAAAGAGAAAAAAAACAAACAAAACAGAGTAAAGGGTAGCAACATACAGAATTCCAAGGAAAAAGCGAAAAGAACCAAAAAAAAAAAAACACTAAGAAATCATTACTTGACAAATTACATACTGACATCTTGGAAACAGTTGTTCAAATTACATAATTAAAACATTCTCTAAACTTTGTAGAAAGTTTAAAGAAATTGTAAAGTTTTTTAAATTATTACATAGAAGCATATTATATAACATTTAATTTATGATTCAGGTTTTCTTTTTAATAACCTATGCCATTTTTTTCCAATGTGGTACTTACATGTTACACATACTCATTTTTTTGTTTTTGAACTTTTATGCATAGTTCCTTTAGCATTAGCACCCCCTAGTGGTGAAATAAACTTTTAGGTTAAAGGAATATTTGTAAACTTGGCCTTAATTTTTCCTCTCATTCATTCCCCTTTTAATAATTCATATAACAATCCACAGTTTCTTATTTTAATATGTATTTCATAATATACATTGGTTATTTTCATATGCAAATGAGTAACAAAGGCATTTTTAAAATAATGAAAGTTATATGCTGATTTAAAGGGAGGACAAATTCTTACATATTCACTATCTTAGGACTATATGTTTCTTTCCTCACCTTTTGGTAATAGTGTCTGTTTAAATTAACTATATTTATTTTTTAAAATTATATGTTTTAATTTATTTTTACATTTTTATAATGTATCAGTCAATTGAAGTTTATAAAATACAAATTATGTTATGTCAAGTTTCGATGGGGCTCGATATTCTTCATTTTTAGCAAACTCACTGAACCTACTAAAACAGTGCAGCATACTTTTAAGTGCTAAGTAGAAAAAGTGTTTGTTTTATTATAAACTATTTAAAATATTTGTAATTTTTCCATATAGCTAGATAAAAATAATGTAAATGTATAATATAGCTAGATAAAAAATAAATGTAAATGTATAATATTTGGGGAAACAATTACATTTTAAATGATACTTTAAGAAATGTATTCGTGTGCATTTTACTATGCTAATTTATATTAATAAATTCACAGAGAATTTCTAAGTTTTATTTGTGTGCTTCTTTTATGCCTTTTTAATTGATAAATATGAAAATAAAAAGCTTTTTCTATTTTGGGGGGCACTTTTTGAGATAACTCTATAGTACATGATAGCCTTGAACTCACTGTGTAGCCCTGACTGGCCTCAAACTCACAGCGATCCTCCTACCTCTGCCTCCAGAGTAGTGAAAACAAACTTTTTATCAGCACCAAATGTGAAAGGAATCATGCATTTAATGCAGTGTTGAGCACAGAATAAGAACTCTATAAAATTTCATTATTATTATATCATTTCATCAAATACAATATTTAAACAATGATTCTATTACTGTAGACTTATTAATGATTTCATAAACAACTATACTGAAGAACTGCAGCTAAGAAAGAGTAAGAAGCAGTACTTCTTTCTGCTAAGGTGCACTCTACCTATGGCTTATAATAAGTAGCAATTTTAAACCCTTGTTTTTAAGAACTTGTCATCCATAAGTTTGTAACGTTGTTAGAAGAGGTAAAATCTAGTTGAATGTTATATGGATATATTTTACTGTTTGATTTTTACTATTAAATGAAGCCTAAATCTCCAGTAAAAGAATACTAATTCTGATAACTTCCATATAGTTATAATGTTATTTTACTCAGCATTATTTCTACAGAAGCAGATGGATAACACCTCAAATGAGGGGTGTGTGTGTCTGTGTGTGTGTGTGTGTGTGTGTGTGTGTACGAGTGTATGTCTGTGTGTAAAAAAGGACATTTGATTGGGAATAAGTAAATGATCTAATACTGCACCTTAGGATAGGAATTTTAAAAAGATTATTGTACAGGCCCTAGGAAACTTTGGAAGTGGGGAATGATAACCAGTTTGTATCCAAATAACACAATTTTATTTTTAAAATGAGTTAAAAAGAAATCTAATACTAATAATACATCCGTGAGCAATTCAAAAAATAAACATGTTTTATCACCTGTCTTGTCCAAAACAAGAAATCAAAATTTAAAAAGGTTAATAACTTACCTTGCACTGGGAACTGGGAACACTTAACTTCCAACAGAAGTGACAGGTTCCTGAAGACCAGAAACTACACAAATTCTTTAATGTGTATAGGTCTTTTAAGGTACCTACTATATAGAAAAATCATCTTATTGTCTCTGCTTACTCTTATTAAAAGATCATACAACACTGGTTGTTTGTCTTTCTGAGTCACTGCTGGCATTTCAGCCTTGAGACAGATTTAGGATGAGTCTAAAGCTCACTGTGTGTGAGTTTTAGAAATTCCACACTTCTACTCTAACAAATATTCTTGTTTGTTTGTTTGCTTGTTTTTGTTTTGAAACAGGGTCTCGCTGTGTTGTTCAAACTGGCCTTGAACTCACTACGTAGCACAGTCTGTTCCTGAACTCACAGCAACCTCCCAAGTGCTGGGATTACAGGGGTTTGTCACTATGCCCCAATGTCTTTTTGCTTTTTTACTTTAACTATTTAATAAGATGAAAACAGGTAACCATTTCTGTTGCCACTTGTCTTAGTTATTTGTTTCTCATTGCTGAGACAAAATACTTGACACTCAAATAAAAAGGAACAAAAGGCTTATTTAGCTTCCGGTTTGTATAGGTTTTAGTTTGCGATCAGCTGACTCCAAGGCAGGGAAGCACATGGCAGAGGGACGACTCATGATGTGGAAGACAGAAAAAGCAACACAGGACAGAGACAAGCCTCTTTTTGTCCCTTATATGGCATACAGGGTGTCCTCTCTTATGGGGGATACAACCCTCACATCCCTAATCCTAGATTTGGACCATGAATCAATCACAAACTAGGTTCAGTCACCTCTGAAAGCCTGCCACCCATGACTGCATGAGGCTTTTGGGAGACATCTGGACACACACCATAAAATTACACACCTGGCTCCCCAAAGACTCATGGACACTGCTTTACACAAAATACATTTAGCTCATAACTAAGAGTTACTGATGTTCTAATAGTTTCAGCATTGCTGAAAAGTCCAAGTGTCAAGTCTCCTCTGAGATAGAAGGCAAGCTTTTAACTGTAAGTACCTGCACAAATAAAAATAAAGTTAAATACTTACAATATTCAATGGCACAAGATAGACATTTCCATTCCAAAAGTTACAAACAGGAATACAAAGGAATAGGACCAAAGAAAGTCCAAAATCTAACAGGGAAAACATTAAACACCATAGTCCCACTTGCAGCATCCCTGGCAATCTGTAGCAAGATGTGAACTACAAAAGGCTTGGGTGGTTTTGTCCCTATGGCACTTTCAGTTGTTGTAGCTCTCAAGTCTTCTCTCTTGGGCCAGCGAGGCTCCCTCCTTTCAGTTTTTCTCAGATGACCCTCGTTCCTGGCTTCTCTAAACTTCTGGGGTCTCCACTGTACCTTTGACTTCACACTCACAGCTTCACACACTGCCCTCTCAAGGGCACAATGCCTGGCCTCCCAGACCTTCTTCTGAATTCTGGGTGGAAGCCTTCCTGACCCCACAGTTCTTCCATTCTGCATGCACCTAGAAGCAGAGCCACATAGATGATACCAGGATCTGCTGCCAGCTGCAGCAATAGCCAGGATTCCTTCTCTCTGAGCTGCAGGGTCGTCTCTGGATTGCTGAATTCTGAGAAACAAATTCTCTAGGCCACTGCCACTGTGGCACATGGTGTGACCTCTGTCATTCTGCAATATGCTGCTCTTCAGCTTCCTTTTCAAAGTAAAATCTTTCATTGCAATTTTGAGGCTACAAAGAATGGAGTTCTATTGCTTCTAGTGATGGTCTCAAGGCCATCTTTTCTATTCTTTTCCTTCTCAGCAATCAACGTCTCCTCTGCACTATTTTTGCAATGTATAGCTTTCCTAGAGCTTCCTTTCTGGTCAAACTCTCAATGTATTAAACCATTCTGATGAGCTCTTTGCTCATGATTCTCACCATAAATATGGCTTAAAAACCCCAACAGTAGCCATGCGATTGCCTCAGCATTTGATTGCCTTGAAATATCTTCTGCCAGATTTATTAGTTCACCACCCTCAGTCTTAGTCTCAGGCAGTCTCTGGACAGGAGCAAAATATAGACAAACTTTCTGCCAAGCCATGACGCACACTATCTGGAGTCCAACAGACAATGTAATCCTTCTTCCCAGCTGAATCCTTCTGAGCCTGGTCTTTACCAGGGCCATCATCCTTATGGTCTTCTGAGCTCTGATCAGAATCTCCATACAGAACAGCCAAAGTCATTCCAGCTCTGCTTTTTCAACTGACATCTTTGAACCTTTTCAAACTTTTCCCTCAAGCTGTTCCCAAAGACATTTGAAGCACTTGGTCAAGTATAGTCACAGCAACCATCCCACTCCTGGAAATTTGTTTTAGTTTAGAAATTTTATTTTAGTTACTTGTCCTTCACTGCTGAGACAATATAAGTGACATTCAAAATTAAGGAGGGAAAGGTTTATTTAGTTCAGCGTGTAGAGGTCTCAGTCCATAGTCAGCTGACTCCAAGGCAGGGGGCACATGGCAGAGAGACAGCAGTTCATGGTGGTCGAAAACAGAAGATACAACAAGGGTGAGAGAGACAGGCCTATTTCTGTCCCTTATATTGTATGTAGGTTACTTGCCATATGGGACACATAGCACTCACACCTTCAATTGTAGCACCGGATCATGAATGAATCACAAACTCTAGATTCAGCTGCCTCTAACAAGCCCAGCTCCCATGACTGCATGAGGCTTTCTGGGGTCATCCAGACACAAACCATAACACTAATTTCAACCTCTTTTGCAGTATAAGACAATGAAGTCTATAATATGTAGGACTGAACACGAGCAAGCAGAATATAACAAGTACTTCAGAAAATGACACATGAGTGACCAGAAAACTACTCTTTTTATAGTGGCAAAAGTAGCAATACAAACTAAAGAGTAACAGCCTGATGAAAAGAGTGATTAGGAAGCAGCTGCTATAAATTAGTTTTAGATATTTATTTTATACCAACCTAGATGTACAGCCACTTTATTGGCATATGAATGTAATTCACCAGGAGCATAACTGCATAACATTTTCTGGCTAAATACAGAGTATATTTATAAGTTAGAAATTATAAGCTTATGATACTCATGCTATTCTTCTGATATTTTCAACATTTAATGGTTTGTATTTTCTTTCTTTCCAGGCACAGCATAATAAACATAGAAATGTCATTTTGAGTTTAAATTTCACATAAACTTATAATTTTATTTAAAATATTTTTAGCTGTGGAGTTAACATGTATTCAAATGTATATCCATAAGAATGCAAGTAATTTACTTTTACTTCCCATTTGATTCTTTTTGAAGAAAAAAAAAGTACTTACCCCAGAAGCCCTACTAAGCACAGATCTTCCAATGTGGACTAATTTGGACTGTCTTCTACTTTTGAAGAAATCTCCATAGCTGTTGAATTTTTAACAAGTAAAGCTCTAAACTTTGGGGTGAAGGTATATCTCAGTGTTAGAGTGCTTACCTTGTATGAATGAGGCCCTGGGTTTAATTCCCAGGACTGCAAAAAACAAAGTAAAACAAAAGTGCACACTCACAGTATAAAGTCTAATAGAATTGTAATTAAGATCTTCAAACAGGTAGAATAGTATCCTCCTATGCATGTGTTCTGAGTTTACAGGAAATGGGAGACAAAAACATGCACTAAGTTTTAACATGTAAAACCAAAAAGCTAAGTAGTATTGTTACTCATCCTCTATTTACCTAAGTAATTGTAAATGATATCTGTTAGTCACCCTCCATCATTGTGACAAATTCTTAGCTCAATCAGTTTTAAAGTTGGAAAGGTTTATTTTGGCTCACAGTTTCAGTGCATGGTCAGCTGAGTACTGTTTTTGGGTCTTTGGCAAGGCAGTAACACCATGGAGAGGAGCACCTGGTGCAGCAAAGTCACTCACCACATGGTGGCCAGGAAGAAAAATGAGAAGAGGCTCTAAACTTCCAGTAACCTAACCTCCTTAAACTAGGCTCCATCTCCTAAGAACTCTATATACCAGTAATGCCATCGGCTAGGGAAAAGGCCTTTAATATATGAGCCTTTGGATGACAATCAAGATCCAAACTATACCAGTCTATAAGAAGTATCGGCTACTCTGCAGCCTAAAATTATAAATTGCAAATAAGCACAACATAGATGATTCTTGTTATGTATTACATTTTTTAAAATGGGGAAATATTCTCATTTTAAAACACTGGGTAATATTCTTATCCTAAATTATCAGGTCAAATAAAGTAATGTAGAATGGATAATAGGTCAGGTATGTGAATATTTTCTGATTTTACAATGATGTTCAGAGAATATCACACAATCAGAGTACAATTAATAGTAGCTTATAAAAACTATCATCATTATTCTTACTAACTTAGAGGAAGATGAACATTTCGATTACTGACATATTTATGCAAATAAGTATTATTATTAAAAATGAATCAAATCTGAGAGACTTAAGCCAGCAATTCACAAAATGTATTACTAAAAAAGTTCAGGGGCTAGGGATTTAGCTCAGCAGTGTAAATGCCTGCCTGGCAAGTGTGAGGTTGTGAGTTTGATCCCTAGTACAAAAAAAAGAAGTTCAGCAGTCAAATTGGGAAACACTGGATTAAGTTGAATCTAATTTATGAGCTGTAGAATCTCTTAGGACTTTTAATCACCTATTTCTCATTGAAAATATATAAAAGAAAATTTCTCGTAAGCATGAGGCCCCATCTCATAGCTTCGAAGTCTTTCAAAGTTTTCAATCATCAGTTGGAATGGTGTTATCCTGTTTTGTTTGACTGTATCATACGTGATGATATGAACAGCTGTTTTGAAGAAAACATGACAGCTATTGCTGATTTAATATTATCCTTCTTAGAAGTCCTACCATGCTTTTTTTCTGTTCTATTACCATTGGTTCTGTCTACCACATTGTGTCTCATTGGAATTTGAATATGTGTGACAATACATATGAGATACATAGGAGATGGAGCCTAGTTTAAGGAGGTTAGGTTACTGGAAGTTTAGACCCTCTTCTCATTTTTCTTCCTGGCCACCATGTGGTGAGTGACTTTGCTGCACCAGGTGCTCCTCTCCATGGTGTTACTGCCTTGCCAAAAAAAATTTTTTTCTTTTTTATCAAAAATGAGATATTATAATACCCATTGATCATTTTCTGTTATTCGGTTCAGAAAGCCCTGTAATTCTTTCACTATATGCATGGCTTTATACTATTGTGTTATGTTTGATATTATTGTAATTGAAAGTATGCTCAACTATAGCAGAGTAAGAGATATGGCGTTAGATACTGTTGATGTCCAGTTGACTTAATGTAAAGTACTGTGTTGCCTATGTTGTCCTGTTCTGATCTGCTCTGTACTGCCCCCTTTTGTTTTATTCTCTTTTAAATAAAAATAAATAAATAAAACATGTACTTTATCACATAAAAAAAAAGAAAATTTCTCATTGAAAATATATAAAAGAAAAATAGTACTTTAAAAACTATTTGATCACAGACCTTTTTATGAAGAAGTATTATAAATGATAATTTCTTGAGTTGAATTTTTGACAGTCTACTACAAATTACCAAATAAAGCTTGGGGGCTAAGCTGAAGTATGATGGGATACATGTTACATGTTTAAATTATTTACAATAAGATCAATCAAGTAAGTAAGCAACAGTGAGATCTGCCACAGTGGTTCTGTATGAACCAAGAATGTTTGTAGTTTGAACATACAAAGTACATTACTAAACCACATAGAGGATGAGCATTCCACAGTACTGCTTCACTGAGCAATTACAAGGGATGCCATTCACATCTTTGTAGTCCATGTGGAACAATGCCTGGGACATTATATAATACTTAGTCTCAAGTATCCAAAAGAAAAAAGTAGATGCACTGTATCTGTCAGATCATCACAGTTATTTCTGGATACCATTTTTAACTACAGAAAGCCTATTTCAGTTAGCTAGTGCTGCCAAACAACTTCTAAAAATATCATTTTATATTAACAATAAACAATTCTTTCTCATTCATCTGCAGATCATTTGGGACAATTTTTTCTGATTCCATTTTGGCACACCTGGGAGTCTGTCTGTAAGCTGTGGACTAGACGTGGGTTGGTTGTGTGTATTTCTTATTCCTTCATGGGCAAGTAATATAACTTGTACACATTTTGCTTAGAGGAATAATAGAAACCTAAGAGGAAAGTGGAAAAGTTGTAGCCTCTGTTGGCCTAGTCTTCACACTGGAACTCTGTGAGTTCCACCCACATTTCAGTAACTAAAGCAGGTAACAGCATTCATCCTAAATTAAGGTATTTGGTGACAGCAGTATATTCTGCGTTTAAAACATAACACATAGCTAATGGTGTGGACAGAGAAGGAGGAAGGAGACCAATGTGCATTGTAATATTCTGGTTGTAGGAGAAGTCAATCATGAAGAGATGCTTGGGATACAGAAAACTCTAAAAACCATGGTGGAGGTGGAGCATTTGTAGAAAACTAAAATGTTTAATAGAAAGAAGGAAGACTTGAGCAAGCCATGATAACTGTACTCAAATATTTGAAGGGATGAATAAGAAACAGAGAACAAAATCACTGAGGGTTGTCTCAAGAAAGTCAAATCCTGCCTTATGTAAAAGTCATCCATTATTATTATCCATGTTGTTTTGAAGCACATAAAATCTGTCGGATTCAAAGCAATGATCATCACAGTACAGTCCTGCCAAGCTTACACTTTTGGGAGGCAGACAGCAGGCATAAAACCTGAACACATTGTTTATGATGCACTAAAGCACAATAATCAAATCTGCATAAATACGAATAAAATACTTTTAAGAGTACCCTTAAGTGTAGCTTTAAGCAGAGCACTATTTCTCTGAAGCAATAAGAAAAAAATAGCACACATAGTGACTGAAATGTAGATTAATTACATAGAAGTTTTTCTTGAATTAGTATCAGAATTTCATATATTTTCAGGAATTACTTCATAGGTTGGTTTTCAAGATATATTCTACATAAAAATATATTTTTATGGAAACAGTGATTAAAATAACACAGCAACAAGATCTAAAAATACAATTATCATTATGTATTTATGCGCTGAAAATGTCAGATGAGTAGTATAGCATGCAAGGTTAATACCATTTTAATAGTATGTTCAAACGGAAAAGTTCAGAGTTATAAAGGATCTCATTTGAGGAGTTATCTTTGAAAAGGTATTGTTTAACACTCTGAAGGAATATGTGTAATATATATTATATACATATACATTTAGTCAATAAATTTGAATAAGAAATTCATGTGAGTGATGTAAGGGGACAATTAATTATTCCTGCTTTCAGATATCTTAAAAAACTAGTATGGAGTTTTCTATGCTCCTCCCAACTGCTACATAAATGATGCCTGCTGCAAAGATGGACACACTGTGTCCACTTGAGAACTGAGAAGTTATGTATTCAGCAGGGAGCCAGGGGCCTTACTTTGTAAACATCTTCATCCTGTGCAAGAGGAGGGCATGGAGATTTTGTGATTGCTACATCCACTCCGCTGGTGTGGTAGCCTGCTTAAACATAAGGAGGAAAAGAGGCTTGTTCCCCACACCCGTTTTTGCTGTTGCTGCTTTTTCTCTCTTCGGCCACCTGGAACTGTTGCCCCTCAGCCACGCCACCCTGCTGTGTAGCCAGCTGAATATGAACTGAAACCTCCACAAACTGTAAGCTAAGTAAACCTTTCCTTCCTTAATTTTGGGTGTTGGATATTTTGTCTCAGCAGTGAGAGAAAAGTAACCAAGAGAAAAGTGAGGTCATTGCTGTGACTCTACCTGAATGTAGTTCAAGAGCCTTTGAGACTGGCTGTGGGAAGAGTAGTGCTAGAACACCTTAGGTTCTTCTATATGGGGGACTCCGGTCAAAGCACAGAAGAGCAGAAGGCTGATAGAATTACTGCCGGTAAGGACTAGGCGTGGGAGTTTTCTGCTAGGAAGAAGCGCTGAAGGGAGTGCTTGATTCCAGATGATGTGGTTATGGCTTGGCAAAAACTTTGTATTTTGCTCCTGTCCAGAGATTTTGCCTGAGACTAAGATTAAGGGTAGTGGACTAATTAACCTGGCAAAAGAAATTTCAAAGCAATTGAATACGGAGGCTGTGGCATGGCTGTTGCTGGGGGCTTTTTGTCAGATCTAAGTTGAGAATCTAGGGCAAGAAGACCTACCCTCTACACAGAGGAAGAGGCTCCCAGACATGTTTTCCTGAGATCACTGAAATTGACTGACACATGCATTCAATGCTTTATTCCCAAGGGTAGACAAGCTCTTTTCTCCAATGTTCTGCCCTTCTTTGTGGTATAATGCACATGTATAATCAAAACATCTTCCATTAGATTTCGTGACTGGTCAGAGAGCACCAAAGTATGAATTCCATTCTTATCAGTAGAGTAACCTCCCTTTGCCCCAAACTTCTGTACCATATATTTAGCATGGAACATATTACTTAATACTTTTGACCATTTGTGCAAGTACTGTAATTCCCCAATTTAGTGAAAACACAACTTAACAAGAGTTAAGTTGGTGCTTCTCATACCTTAACACACACAGATGTGCCAAAGGATTCTTGTTAAAACTTAGATTATGATTCAGCAGCTCTGGAACTGGTACTGAGATTGCACATTTCTTGCCAGCTCCTGTGTGATGCCTAAGCTACTAGTTCAGAAAACCCCTTTGTGTAGCAAGAAATTAATAACTTATTTCACATAGTTTATCCTTAGCAGGGGAACATTTCTAGGTTAATGACCTATTTCACAAGGTTTATACTTAGCAGGGGAAGATTTTGTGACGTCTGTGTCAAGGATTATTATTCCAACCATGTAGAAGTTAGGTAGGAGAACTGCAAACATTACATGGTACATGTAACGACTGATACTTTGTGTCAACTTGAGAAGTCTAAAGCTTAACTAACTCAGCACAGGGCCAGTTCCTCACTTTGTCAACATCATGAGCCTGTGCAAGAGGACCTTAGAGAAGGTGGGGCAGTAAAGGACCTACCCTAGGGTGGGTAGCCTGCACACAGTAGAAGAAAGGAAAAGAGGCTTGCTCCATTTCTGCTCTTGCTACTTTTGCTGTCTGCTGCTGCCATGAACTGTTAGCCGTCTGCCATTTGCCACCCTACCTTGAAGACAACAGATTATGGACTGAAATCTCCAAAAACTGTGAGCTAAATAAACCTTTCCTTCCTTAATTTTGGGCATCAGGTATTTAGTCTCAGCAACAAAAGAAAAGTAACTGAGATACTACACAAATGTTTTGAGAGTGTTGGTTTTGCATTGTTTTATTGGCCTGAGTTTTGCCTTTTTAACCACAGGAGAGCACTAAGACTATGTTGCTAAATACTGTGAAAATTGCTGCGTTCTTTTATCTAGATGGGACATGAGTATTCTATTATTGTTTCCATGACTGAATGTATTTAGATTCATGACAAAATGATAAGGAAATATGTGTTTGACTGGAAATTATCTAAGAATGAGCAGACACTATCCAAGAATGCACAAAATACATATACAGAAAGTTAGGCAAACCATGAAGCTCATTCAAAATTAGTTTCTAAAGCCTGATTCAGCTTTGGAGCTGTATTTGCTGGCCACACCTAGTGACTGTGTTCTAGTTATTTGAAAACTGTGTCTTTTGTTAATAGTTTTGGTGCTTCCAAGAGAGACAATTGTCTTTCATATGTAGAAATATACAAACTCCTGGTCAATTATTTGAGAATATTATTAAATATGAGAGAATAGAATAAGACAGATAGTGCAAAGAGAAGGACTACATCAGGGGAAGGTTGAAAAGGAAGAGCCTGGTGGAGATGGGGTGCCAGCAGCCTTGTTGATGACACCTACTCGTTCCACTTGGAATTCATTTAATTATTCACATGAGTTGTAAGTGAGGAAGGATTTCAGGTTCTCTGGAGAGGCTGCTTTTAAAACATTACAGTCACACATTCAGACATTTTAAATGCTGAAGGAAGGATAAACTGCTAATCTTTAATGTCATCGCTGGAAATTGCCCTGTGAATTCCTTGGGAGACTGTAGATACAGTTTCTAAGACTGGAGTCAGTTTAGCTGAGGTGAAACTTTCCCTGCGTTCCCTTTTTACAGACCAGGGCTAGGAATGGCCACAAAGGCGGTCTGCAGGAGATTTGGGACAAGGAAGCGAAGAGTAGCTATGTTCAAGTTAGCAGTTCAGGAGCCTTGCGTGGTTGTCCTGGATGTGGCAGGTGGACCCACAGGCTGTCTGTGAGTCTGTGAGTCTGTGACGCAGGTGTGTAACAGAGCCTGGCTTCTGGGGACCTGGCATCGCTGAAGGTGGACACATACAGGTAAGAAAGGGACAGATTCCAAGTGTCCTTTTTGGGTTCAGCTCTGTTTGCTCTCTGCTGTTGGTTGCCTGTCTTTCCTCCTCAAATTCCTGTTCTGTGGACTTTGACCCAACACTAGATGGAGAGGCACAATTTGGCCAGCTCCTACTATGTGTGTGGTAAACTCTGTAACTTATCACTCGTTTTACATCACACTTGGAACCATTTTTTAAAGAAGGCTCAATGTGATGCAGGTGTAATTTTGAATTTTGTGTTCTTAGTATGGGCAGATGTGTAAAGATTGTTGATCTTGGGATAGAAAAATGCATCTAATTCTAAAAAATCTAAAAACTAAGTGATTATGGAAACAACAAGAGAAAGCAGAAAGTCTACAATAGGACCTGATAAAAGAAAGGCCACAGGTTAAGGCTGACTTTAGATAAAGTTTTATTGAGACCCTGCCATGCCTGTTTGTGTATCATCTGTGACTAACTTCATGCTGTCATGGCAGGGTTCAGCAGTTTAAGAGACTTTATAGCCTATGAAGTCTAAGATATTTATCACTTCACTCTTTACAGAACATGTTTTTCCGCCTTTCCTCTGGACCTATAGACTGAATGTTTTTCCAAGTTCAGTATCAAATTATTTTCTGATATTATATCAATAAGTTTTACATTATCAGAATTTAATAAAGGTTTCAACAAAAGGTTATGAAAATTTTGAACCTTTATGAAATCATCTGACCTAGTGAAAATGCAAACTGCCACAAATTAATCACTGACTTTGTGCTACATATAGTACAAAATAAATTGCTTCTATTACTCCATAGTTATATATTTTACAGATTAAAATCAAAATATATATATTAAACTTTCTGTTATAATACAACTAGAGCTACAGAACCCATTTTACAATACAAATTCTCTTATTTTTACTTTACAGTCTTTCCTTGTGATAGTTATATTAATAGATTAATAGATTATCAATAATAAAATTCAGTAAATTAATATTTTACCAAAAAGAAATATGTGAAATAATTACTTGCACAAAAGTAAGACAATAAGAACCACGAACTGTTGATATGAAACTATATTTTTGAAATACAGAGATAATAAACATACAATTAAAAGACAGCCTTTATAAGAAATAATCCTGTAATGTTTAATCAGAGCATCTGTGTTAAAGTTTTATTTACCTGATGTCAGCCTTACCTGTTCATGTATAATTTGAAACTTCTTCCAAACTATTCCTGCTTCTTACATGATTGGCCATCTTGGATATATCTAACTCCTTAATTTAATAGGAAGGGCTGTAGTCATAGTTCATTAAAAATAATTCCATAATACACCTCAATTCCTTGTCAAATAATCTACTTAAAGGTAAAATAAAAGAGCAAAACTATGTCGAAGCTGATGAGGGACATAGTAAGTGAAGCAATCTTGTGATTAGTTTTGTACAGTATCACATCCCCTCCCCTCACTGAGGCTAGAAGTCTAGGCATTGCGATGCAAAATATGTACACATTCTGCTTTAACCATTACTTTAGCTCTCAAATGTGCTTTGTATTTCTATTTTGTCTTTTAAATATTCCTTCTTCTGTCTCATTTCTCTTCTGTCACTCCTGTCGTCTCTGCAGTTTCTTATCCCCACTGGAAACAAAGTTGAAGAAAGTCCTATTTTTCTGGATATGATCAGAAGATATTTGGGGAGCAAAAGCACCAATTCCTGTTGGGTTTACCCTGACTTCTGACCTCAGCCGTTGAATAAGTGATTGTATTCCTTCCCCCACTCCCTTTCTCTGTCTCCCTGCCTCCTTCTCACGTTTCTCTATCTCTAAAAAAACAAAAACAAAAGCAAAACAAAACACAACACACCTAACCTTCCAGATTTCATTAAATCCAAACACTTGCCTTGTAACTTCCAGGAAACTGATTTCCACTGACAAATACATAGTTTAGCTTTCCTCTGATTTCCTTCCTCTATCATTGTCTCTCTTTCTTTCTCTGCTTTTGCCCTGATGGCACAGAGCACAGACCCTTCGGGCAGGTACAATAGAAGGTAGGTTTTAGGAGGTAGGTTTTGCACTAGTGTGGTGGTTGGAAGCTACTGCCATCCTAGAGCTGTGTACTTTTTTGGTAGAACCCTTCTAAAAATGAAGGAAAGAGACCCTGGCGCATCGGGACCTGCACTGTGCGGTTGACTCAGGGTGCCGGGAGAACAGGGAACTCCCCCCGTCTCTGGGGGGCGACTGTGATCCTGCCTGCGAGTGGGCTGAGGGTCGGACATCTCATGTCGTCCTGTCCCCCGTCCCGTGTCCCCCCTCCCCCTCCTCCTGCTTAGCAAGTGGGAGCCAGTGAACTACACATCTTGTGAAAAGATTGGCTATGTTATTTAGTATGAGCTCTCCATATGCAAAGATAAGGACAACCATTTGGAAGAAAACGAGAGACAATATGACAGATAGTGAAGCTCTCTGGTTGTCTAGCTTTGAAATTTATGCTTTCTTATGTCCCATTCTGTTCTGTTTTGTTGTGTTTCATTTTGCTCCCTTTTAAAATAAAATAAAAAAAAAACAAAAAAACAAAAAGCAAGCTGGTCCAGCTTCGGGAGACTCTTCTGCCACAGGAATTTGTACAAGAGGAATGAACTGTCCAACTCATCCTGTGCTAGGTCTACACATGTCAGGGTTCAATAAATACTACAGAAAGGTGACTGAGAAATACTTACCAATGAGGTGACCACCCATACACAAACCAACCCTCACTGGAAAATCCTTGTTAGGCTTACTCTCCCGTGTCTTTAACCATGGTCTGTTGGTTTTGCTGCAAACTGGCAATATAGCGGGAAAAACGTAAATGGAACATCTTGAAAGCAGAACTAGAGGAAGTGGGCTAGAGAATAGAAGGAATCCAGTGCTTAGTATGAAGAAATGAGGGCTGAGAGGCGCAGTCAGCACTGAAACCAAAAGAACAAAAAGATGAGTAGGAGGGATGATGTTACGGGGACTTCTGATGAATATTTTGGTAACAAGGATTGACGATCTTGAAAAATTATGAAAGCCATCAAATAATTTTGCAAATTGACTATTTCTATGAAAGTAGTTAAACATTAAGTGTGTGATGAAGAGTGGTATATTGCTCCCTCCTACAGTGCTGATGCTCTAAAGTCAATATAACTCATTCTTGAGTTCAGCAGTTGGTCTTTATTCCAAGAACGAGAAAAATTTTAATAGTCGCCTGCGCTTTGTAAATCAAACAGAAACATAAGCCATTCTTGGCTTCCCTATTGTCTGGTCTTGAAGACCTGAAACGCCTTCCTCGTCCTGCTCAGATCAATTCCATACTATGTTGTTTCGTGTAAACTCCCTGTATGTGATAATATGGACAACTATTTGGAAGAAAACAAGAGTCAGTATGATAGAGAGTGAATATCTCCAATTGTCTAGCTTTGAAATTTATGTCCCTTACATTGCTTTCTTGTGATCCGCTTTGCTCTGTTTTGTTGTGTTTAATTTTATCCTTTTGATATAACTGCATGTATGTTTGAGTGTGTAAGATGGATGACCATATTGCTGTTTTTGTCAGATCGTGGAGCAAAACTGTTAACAGTCTCACTGTTTGAATGTCTACTTTGCATGTTTTAATTTTGTAATTTGCACAACTATTCCCAAGATGACAGTATGTAATTTGTCAAGTAATGATTTCTTAGTGGTTTTTTTTTTTTTTTGGTTCTTTTCCTTTTTTCCTTGGAATTCTGTATTGTTACTACCCTTTATTCTGTTTTGTTTTGGTTTTTTTTTTCTCTTTAAATAAAATTTTAAAAAATAATTGCCAACTCAGTTTTTTAAAAAAGAATTGTTGTACCAAAACTTTTATGAAACTGTGCATCAGATTTTACTTCAGTCCATTTCAAGTGATCTTTTTCTGGAAACGCATAACAAGATCCATCTTCTACTAGAAAAGAATCTTAGGGATTCGTCATCTCATTTCCTCACTTTAGAGAGAAGGAAACCAGAGATCTTGGGTGAAATGAGTTTCCCAAGGTCAAGGGAACCCAAGTCAAGGGCAGAGGTAGCCACCAGCCCCCGGCCTCACTTCGCATTGCACTACCCCTCCCGTCTTCCAGTCTGGGCCCATTTCCATGTTTGGAACCCACTTACAGAATGCATAAAACCTGTCACACCTCCCAGGGTAAATCCTAAGTCAACAGGTCATAAAAGACCTTTTTCATAGCTTCTGATTCCATAGTGAGAAGATGAAAAAATAGTTAATCAAATTGTCATATTTTTAATAGGCTGAATTTTCAATAATCATCTCTTCTTTATTTCATTTTTGTTCTTTCAAAATAATGTAGTCTTTTTAGGGAAATAGTACCAATAAACATTTTCCTAACAAATCCGGAGATTTTGTTCATTTGTAGTAGTTAAAAAACTTCCAAAATAAAAAAAAGTACATGGCATTTTTATCACACAACAAAACAAAGGGCATAAACATATTACCTTACTAAGGAACTACTGAGAGTAGGCTTTTCTAAATAGAAATATATAGACTTATAATTTATATAACATAGTACTTTCTATTTGGAATTTACATTTATAGATATTGCTTTTTTGGGTTTTTTTTTTCCTAGTCAGTAGTAAGCTCCTAGCAGAGTTTCTGTAGCTCAGCTGTGCTCATTAACTCCCCTTTCTCTACTCATTTGATTTTGTTTCAAACAATGCCATTGGCTATTTCCTCTGTATACCCTAAAAATGAATGCATTCCATTTTATTACTCACCTATAATGTATTTATTAAATTACATATCAATTTTCTCACTAATATGAGAAGGTATTAAAGTTGGAAGTTTGTTTACTTACAACCAAAAATCCAGACTATAACATCAGGCATAGAGTAAGTGCTCATAGAGTTCTCTCTCTCTCTCTCTCTCTCTCTCTCTCTCTCTCTCTCTGTCTCTCCTTCTCTCTCTGTCTGTCTTTTGTCTCTCTCTCTTTGTGCTCTCAAGCAGATAATCCCAAACTTGAAATATGAGCCCTCCCAAATCGCCTACTTGGCTTTCATTTGAGTTCTTTTTCTCTCTTCATGACTCCAAGGTTATGTAGGTCACACCATTTGGGGGGGGGGGACACCTTTAAAAAACTCTTTATAAGTTGCATTTAATATTAAACTCCCATTGGCTTTTGTTAAAGTGCCTGATAATTTCTTATGATAGATCCAATAAACATGGCTTTTCCTAAAAGCTTTTATTCTCCTGACTCAGTCTAAAATTCCTCCTCTCCAAACATAGCAGGATGTGTTTAGAGAGAGCGCAACCGTAAAATCTTAAAGGATAGCTTTTCATAGTATAGGGAAGTATGCTCCGGCATTTGCTTCACATCTTTGCATGTGTCCTCATTTTGAATGTGAAACTGATATCTTAAGTGTCTTGTTTGATAAACATTTCCTTGGCTATTTGACCAGGTTAAGTGATTTTTCTGAAGCCTTTGTTAGTTAGGGAAAGTACGAAGCAGTGGACTGAGTAGTATTAAGAAATGAATGTTGCTATGATGTGTAAGAGTCCCAGTAAACTGAGATGGTTAATTCACATTCTGTGAGTGCTAATGGCTTCCTAAAATGAGTTATTTTTAAATTTTTTTATTTTAAAGAGAAAAAAACAGGAAAGAAAAACAAAAACAAGAGACATAAAAACAAGTACAAGAACAACAAAAAAACCCAAAACAATAACAACATATGCTTTCAAAACAAGATGACAGGAATTTAACGATGGTTGTGATAGCGCATATTGTTATCTTAAAAAGAGTTCCTTAGATTACCAGATATAGACATGCGAATTGATCTACTCCTATGACTATTAACTGTTCTTTTCCAAGAACTAATAGAATTAGTAGTATAATCACCTTAGCTATTTTATAAAACAACAGTTTTATACATCTTTAAAAGACAATGCTTTTGACTGATCATGGTGGCGCATGCCTGTAATCCTAGCACTTGGGAAGCTGAGGCAGGAGTATTGCTGCGAGTTCTAGGCCAGCCTGGACAACGAAGTGAGTTAAGACCAGCCTGAACTGCGTAGTGAAATTCTGTCTCAAAAAGACAAAGAAAAAAAAAATGTAGCTTTTCTAATGCAATATACCGGAAACCAAAATGGCCAAATTCATTCAGAAAGTGAATTTTTAAAAATGTTATGATATATGCCATAAAACATGCTTTTGGATACATATCTGGCAATGACACATAACTATCAAGTTTAGGATATGCACAGAAATCCTAATTCCTTAGAGAAAGATTAATGCTTCCTCATTTGGCAAGCATTAGGCATGTCACCACTGTTTCAGATACCATGCTAAAGTTACTGTGCACAAAAATAGCAAACACCAATACTTACCATTCAAGGAACTCCAAATCTGCTTAGAGACACACACACTTAAATATAGACACAGAATTAAGTTACACAATATAGTTGTGAGGCACGAGTTTTATTTTAATCTCAAATGCTTTCCATTTCCCTTTTTTCACTTTGACGGAATAAAGCTTTTTATAAGAAATGGCCTAGTGGCTTAGAACATACAATGGTTTACTTTTCTCACAGCGTCCCCTATTGCTTCACCAGTGTTCATCTTCCAAATAATCCGTAGCTCACAGTTTGATAAATGATACCTAGCATAGTATCTGCCGTAGTGCAAGATGAAAGAAATAGCTTACTCAGTGTTGAATAAAAATAAATTTCTGTGTTGGTTTAAAAGATCCTTATATGGGAGCTGGGGATTTAGCGCAGAGGCCTAAGTGCCTGCCTGGCAAGCACGAGGTTGTGAGTTTGATCCTCGGTACCAAAAAAAAAAAAAAAAAAAAAAGATCATTAGACATATAAAGAAAACTCACAAAATAAAATGAGATGCTAAAGTTTCAAGCTCATTTTAGTACAGTGCTCTCATCTACCAAGAAGTTAAAATGAAAGTAAGTCCATTTTACTAATGTAGGTCTTGGTTTTAGTGTAAACAAAGAAATGGCACAAGTCAGGGTAAGGCAAAGTAAAACACTCAACACATGTAACTATAAAATTCAATGCATTTTTAAGGTACAAAAACTAAGTTAATACCAAAAAATAGAAATGAAAGTTCATGATTTTTGTTCTTACTATGTACGTGTAAAGTATTTCACATGCATTTGTGTATGTGTGTGTGTGTGTGTGTGTGTGTGTGTGTATGTTGATCTGTGTGTGTCTTCCTATTTCTGGTTACCATACTTTCCCAAATTATCCAGAGTGCTAATTGGGTATTTTTTCATATACATATATAGAACCATACCCCCATTACTATACCTTGCCATAATTTTCCACTGACTTTGGGAGAAAATGTAAACCATGTAACGAGAAATGAAAGCTCTGAATTATTAGACCTCAGAGGATTTCTTGGTCTTTATCATGTTCAGTGTCCTTCCCCACACCCTGTGAAGTCCTTAGCATGAGTATGTCCATGATCTGTTGTCCTCACCGGAGGTCCATCTTCCTCTCTGTACCCAGTTGACTTTGAGGGGGTCCTGTTTCATTACCAGCTCTCTGAATCCTTGTATCCACACCTTACCCTCTGCCAGTCCCACTGGACCTCTCCACGTGCTCCCAGGTTCACACTGTGCTACCTCCTAGCACCAGGCCCTCGGCATTTTTTCACTGTTCACCTAACCCATTCCTTTCTGAAATCTTTTGACATTCCTGCCTATGCATTTAATTCCAAACATAAATAATGTTCAGGTTTAATTTTTGAAATTGAGGCATTTTATATACATGTAAAGATAAAAACCATTTCAGGTGATCTTTTCATGCAGATGAATCTTCTGTATCAAGCGAGGTCATGCACTGTTTTTATGACAACTAAACAGAAATGAGTATTTGCCATGTATCTGTTAGGCTATGGCTTACATTTTCATTCATGCCCCTTGATTCTTAACTTGAAGCTCTCTAAGCAGTTTTAATCTGCAAAACTAAATTTCTGCCCTTGACTTCATTATCATGCTCACTCCGATGTATAGACTAACACATATGCCTTAAGTTTACAGGCATGTTAAAAAAAAAAACCTTTTAAATTATCTTAATGTGAAATTATTTCTCATCCTAAGACTGAAAATTGCCCCTGTATTCCTCTTCTATGTTAGTGACAGTAACAGGCTAGTCACATGGGAATCATTTAGTCACCTCTGTGCCCTTCACGATGCAGGTACAAGCTCATCTGCCATCTAGAATCCTGCAAGCCTACTCCCAGTCCACATCTAAAGGCGACCCTTTAATCACTACCACAACTAGCAGAATGACTTCAAAAGCACAATTCTGATGTTAACCTGTTGTACATTAGTATTCATTTTCATTGGTTTTATCTCGAACCACTCAGTCTTCATACAGGAAAACCAGCTTCACAACCAAAACTGCATACGTCTGTCATTTCTGTGATGCCTTCTGTGACTCTCCCAGTAATGAAATTAATCAGGAATTCTGTCCTCTCAATCTTATTTTTACATATTTCTAACATGCTTTACATCACATGAGTTTGAAGCTATTTAGTTTTTGTCTTTTTCTCAGTACTATTACGTATCACTAGTATCTCATTTATATAATTATTCATTTTACTCATAATTCATTAATAATTATAGACCAGTAGTCCCATATTTTTCTCTATATATATTTTAAGTACTTAACAAAGACATGGCATCATCAATGACCTTAATTAATCAAAACTAAAATCATAAACCTTCACTGACACTATCGTCCAATTATAATCACAAAAAGTAATCAGCACATTTTTATGTTTCCTCTCTCTCTATATCTCTATTTCTCTGTCTCTGTAGAAGACTAACACTTTCTTGTGATCTTCCTTTCTCACCCCTCTGTTTTTACATGATTTCTTTTAGCCTTTTCTTACCACTCATCTTTCTACACTTATGAAAAATTTTCAATTAATAAAATTATCCACAGCAGTACATTTTATGTGACAAAAAATATATATGTTGTTGGATATTTTTTAATATTTTGGTAGAAAATATTTAATATATTGTAACATAGATATATTTCATTAATTTTAATATTTAATCCCACATGTTTACTTTCCAATTTTTTAACTGTCAAATATTTTGATTCTTTACATTTAAAGTTACTTACCAGAGATGAAGATCCAAAGAGTCAAAGAGAAAGTAATCACCTAAATCTGCTCATAAATATGTGTTTATAAATCTATGTGTGCTCAGCATTAACATACAGTTTCATCTGTTCAGCTATTCTTTTTATCCTGAAAAGGTTCAGAACTCATAAACAAGTAGAAATAGATGACAGCTAGATTCACAAAGTGGCAACCTCTGAACTACAAGATTTTTAGCATTTGTTCATATTTTAAGGAAAAAAAAACATTTTTTCTTGTCCAGTTACAAGGACATGTTATTCAAGTGGTCAAACATCAAGGGTGAGAAAATTCTAAAATACTTCATTACCAACTCATGCCTGTTCTTAATTCCTAGCCTATTATCTCCAGTTGGTAATTGCCAGGCTTGTCTATAACTGTGTGTGAACTATGGATGCCTAGTCTGGAAAGATCCCATCATGAGTAATTCTTGAAATAAAACATCACATAGGAAAGTATTCCAGTTATAAAGTCACAATTTTGCCTTAATGTCAAAGGCTATCAAATCCTCTTTGGGAATTATATTTGTATCCTGTTGATAAGAAAGCTGATTGGTCCCAGGGCTGTTTCATCACATGCGGTTTGTAAGGGAATCAGAGAACATTCTTGTAGTCCATAGGCAAGTGGATATCTTGCTTCTTACCTGCAAGATCTGGGTGGGCATAGAGCAAGAAAATATCAATAAAATACAGTAACAGTTTTTTTTTTCTTGGTGAGTCACTTGTTTCCTATGATAATCAGCCTCACTATTTGGATAATAAGTAGTATTTTGAGTCTGGTATCTCTATGAAGCAATCAGTAAACTGTTTATTTAAAAGTAGAAACATTTTGGTTAAGCTTTTGGGAATCGAGCTCAGAAAATTGTTTTTCAAAGGATCATCTAAATAGGCAATTTAATTTACAAGAAAATGATTCCCCCACAGAGAAGGTTAATGGATTTTTTCAGTGTAAAATTATTTGCCTTGAACTAAGTGTTAACTCAAATGCCAATTATAAATGAGTAACACGTTATTTAAAAAGCATAGAAGCTAAAAAACTTTATTTTGCCTGCAGAAAAATAACACAGTTTGAAGTAATGTTTAGCTGATATGTGGATAAGGGTAACAGTTTTTCCATGAATCTATTAATGTGTTGAAATTCAATAAAATACACATTTGGTTGAAAATGTGAATAACTTGTGTTGTATGTATGAAATTCTCTCTACATAGCCCCAAAGATAAGTTTAAAGACATAAGAAACAAAAGGCAGAGGAGTAGAAAAAAAAGATGTAAAATGTATCATGTACAGGTACAAATTCCCTATGATAAATGTGATCATTATATATATCTAAAATGGAAAACTTAATTAATTAAAAAAGTTTAAGCATTCTCATTTTATAAGGAATAAGTTCAGATGGTAAAAGTCTAATAAGATTGAAAAAAGGAGTGGGGGTGGTTTATGGCTGGGAGTGTGACCAGCATTGAAATCTGTGTTAGATGTGAGAAATTCAAGTGACCTTTAAACGTCATTTCTGGATGGGATCTATCATACCTACAACTTACATTGCTATAAATATTTTAAAATCCACAGAACTGGGGTTCTCTGTAACAAACTTAAAACGTCCTAATGTTGATACAACAAGGAGGAAACAACATCCCTCTTGTATGCTCAGTCTGCTTGGTGCAGCCCTTGTCTCCAGCAGGCCTTGCAGTTAGTCTGCTGGTCTTCACCTCCCCACCTGCTCGGGTGCCTATATGTAGGGTTGGCTCCCTGGTGGCTGTGTTGTCTCCTGACACACCCCACACACAGGGTCCACAGAACACGTTCTCCACCTCCATTCATGTTTATAGAACAGAACCCTTCATCTTAAAGCTACTGTTATTGTTTAAAATGTCTGTGTACAAAATCAAATAATAAAGAAGCATATAAGGTAGAAAAGTGAAAGATTTCTCCTTCCTTAATTCTGTTTCCCATGTTAGCCATAAATAAGAGTTTTACATTTAGAGTTAAAAATAGATATTTACTGTATTTACTTATATCCCATATAATTTTTGATAACTTTTTCAAACATTAGGTAATAACATACTTAATATTTTCTACTTGTTTTAAAAGCTAATAATTTGGACTCAGTTACACATTTCCTTGTTACGATTTGTTTTTCATTCAAATCAGTGTAAGCATATGCTAGTATTGCTGTCTGAATGTCACAAACTTTAATGGTATTTCAAGTTGGTCTAGTGGATGCAATTTATGCAGAATGGAAATGAGGCTCCAGAATGGAAATGAGGCTCATCTAATGTGGACTGGCCCAGAGGACACCAAATAAAGCTGAAAACACTAGAGTCAACATGCAGAGAAGTAGAAGCAAAAAAAATTCGCACCCCTGAACCGTAAAGTGCCGAGCAACTTTTGTCCCACTGGTGACCCTCACTGGAAAATAAATCATTAGACGTGAAACACAGACATATCATGGGAACTTGTAAAGTCTGGGTTTTCTTTGCCCAATTCTTGGGGAAAACCTAACTGAAAACTTAACCAGACTTCTATAAAGAGGCAAATTAAAAGCACTAAGTTTAAATGTTCTGCAGTAAGTATATGAGCCTTCACTAATTTGAGTTAAAGTTAAAAATTATAATGCAGATTTTAAAACATAAACTACCAGGAGGGGTTATAAACATAAAATAAAATAGAAGAATTAAGACTCAAGATCAAGGGATGAGATTCACTTCCAAGACTAGATAAAAGTTCATTTAAAACATTTAAAGAGACAAAAAAAAATCATAACCATAGGAGAAAAAAAAACAAATATAAAAGGAATAACAACAAATAAATTTGAATTTAAAATGCAGAAAATTAATAGATATGAAAAAATACTGTTATTAAAAACATAATGGACAAGATAGATGCAAATCAAATTTAGTCATAGGGAGAATCAGAGAGTACAACAAAATACCTGAAGAAATCACACAACAGAAAATAAATGCAGAAATGGAAAATACAATAATTTGATACATAAATACAAAAAATATAAATATGGAAGTAGGGAAATTTAATTGCTTAATTAAGGAAATGAAAAATTTTAAAGTAGTGAGTTGTTGTATAATTAAACTGACAAAAGATTTTTTGAAATCTGATGTTTTCACAGTTAGTCAAAGTTGTAGAAAGACCCAGGAACTTCAACCAGAGGTGTGCACGGGGCTGGGTTAAACCTGGGCCCCTCCTGCGACTCCTGCCATCTCCAAAGACCACCTGGTGGGACCTGGAAGCTCCAGCCAGAAAACCTGGGACTGAAGTGGATTAACCATGCAGTACTGAGGGGAGACTCAGTAAGAAGAATGCAGCAGGCTTCCATCAATGAGGTGAGTTTGCCCCTAAAGTAGGACTGGAGTTTGCCACCTTCGGTGGGTAAACAGGAGCAATGGAGAAGCTCCCTCTGGAAGTAGGCCATAGGCGAGCTTGGCAAGTGGGTGGGTGAGTCCATTCTCCACACAGAGAATATCACATAGCTTGAGGAGAGTGCCAACAAAGCCTCTCCCAACCTAGAGAAAATTAAGGGGGCCTGTGGGACACCCAGAGACACAGTAGGGTCACAGATGAGACAAACACTATAAATAGGGAGATCTGGTGACTCTGAACAACCTGAAGACATAATAACAGCAGAAACTAGGGGTTGATTTACATCAGCATTCCTAGGCTTATAAGCCTAGGAAGAACCTAAGACCCACCTAACAGGCCCTGAAGGGGGAATTCAGCTGACTGGCCTACCTCTTCATTGTGAGACCCAGCAATGGGACAAACATCAGCCTTACAGTAGGATCCCAAGATATACACTACTGACAGTTGACACTAGGAAAATTGAAGGACCAAATATTAACCTGAAAGGGGAAAATGGCAAAACAAAAAAGCAAAATGTAATCACAAACATCTAGTCCACCAGTAGCGAGTATAGGAGACATTGAAATATAGGACTTCAAAAGTAACACACCGGAAATCTCTGAAAAGATAACAAGTGAAATAAAAAAAATAAAATTAAAAAAACCTCCATGAGGCTATAGAGGAAATCAGTCACAGAGAGTAGAAGTACTCACCTATGTAAAGACAGAAATAACAACTTTAGTAAAGGAGTTGCTCAGTGAAGCTAAAGAAAAAATAGAGAAAAAAGTACAGGAGCATGGGTAACTGACTGAAACACTGAATGAACAATATAGAAAACAAGCAGAATTCAGAAAAAACACTCAAAGAGACATTCAAGAAACAAAGAATTTTATTGAAAGCTGGCAAAACCATTTAAGTGAAGCTGAGGATAGGATTGTGGACCTTGAGGACAGGATCACAATTAGTGATCATGAAAGGATAGAACTTTTAAAATTAACAAAGCAATATGAAATGACATCCAGCACCTTCAAGATGATGCCAAGAGAAATAATATAAGATTACTAGGCATTAGTGAAGATGCAGGAGTCAATGCAAATGCTGTAACAAAAATATTCACAGAAGTAATAGCAGAAAATTTCCCAAACATGGGGAAAAAAATCTGATACAGAGATAAGTGAGACATATAGAATGCCAAACAGTCACAACCAACATAAATCTACACCCAGACATATAATAATTAAGATCCCAGACATGCAGCATAAAACAGAATACTAAAAGCTGTTAGAGAAAAGACACCGCTCACCTATCAAGGAAAGCCCATTGGAATCACAGCAGACTTTTCAGCACAAACCCTCAAGTCAAGAGGAGCTTGGAGTGAGGTATTTCAAGTCCTAAAAGAAAACAACTTTCAACCCAGACTGATGTACCCAGCAAAACTTTCAAATTTAATGGAGAAACAAGATACTTCCATGACAAAGAACAACTGAAGAAATTCATGTCCACCAAACAAACCCTAGAGAGTGTGTTGGAAGATATACTAGATAGATAAAAATGACCACAATTACCAGAACAACAACAGAAAGAAACAACCAGGTAGGACAAGAAATTAAACAAAGGGGAAAGCAGAAAGCAAACAACTGGAACATAACATGGCAAAGTCAAGCCAGTACATATCAGTTATATCCATAAATGTAAATGGCCTCAATTCAACTATCAAAAGAAATAGGTTGACAGAATGGATCAAGGAACAGGATTCCAAAATATGCTATATACAAGAAACACATTTGACCCAAAAGGAAACTCATAGATTAAAAGTCAAAGGATGGAAAACAGTATTCCACGCAACAGGAATTCAGAAAAAAGCAGGGGTAACTATTCTATTTGCAGACAATGTGAATTTCAAACCTAAAATGATTAAAATACTTGTTAGTGGAAAAATTCAAGAGGAAGAACTAAGAATTATAAAAACATACGCACCAAATACAGGAGCACACAACTATATAAGACAAATACTAATGGACATGAAAAATCAAATACACAAGAACATAATTGCAATAGGAGATCTTAACACCCCATTGTCACAGAAAAATAGATCAACTAGACAAAAAGTCAGCAAATAAATAATAGAACTGAATCATACCTCTGAACAATTGGACTTAGTAGACGTTTACAGAGTGTTCCACCCAACCACATCAGAATACACATTCTTCACAGCTGCGCATGGGACATTTTCCAAAATAGACCACATATTATTCAATAAAACATTCTTAAATAAATACAAAGGTATTTAAATTATCCCATGCATAATATCTGACCATAGTGCACTGAAATTGGAAATTAATGGCAAAAGAAATTGCAAAACCTGCATAAATACATGGAAATTAAATAACAACCTTCTAAACAACCAGTGGACTACAGATGAAATTAAAGAAGAAATAAAGCGATACCTACAATTCAATGAAAATGCAGAAAACAACATACTGCAATCTGTGGGATGCAAAGAAAGTCATCTTAAGAGGGAAATATATAGCAATAAATTGTCATATCAAGAAAACAGAATGAGCACAAATAAATAACCTAATGCTTCACTTCAGGTTTCTAGAAAAAGAAGAGCAAGTCAAACCCAGAGATCATAGAAGAGAGGAAATTGTAAAGACTAGAGCAAAAATCAATGCAACTGAAACCAAAAAACAAAACAAAACAAAACAAAAAACCAAAGAATTAATGAGTCAACAAGCTGGTTTTTTGAGAGAATAAACAAAATTGACAAACCTCTAGCTAATCTTATAAAGAAAAAAAAAGAAAAAACCCAAATTCACGCAATAAGGAGTGAAAAGGGGGAAATTACTACAGATCCCAAGGAAATTCAAAAGATCATGAATACCTACTTTGAAACTCACTGCTCACATACAGAGGAAAACAAAGAAGAAATGTACAGATTTCTAGAAACATATGAACTATCAAAGCTCAACAAGGAGCTATAGAAATTTTGAATAACCCAATATCAGTTATTGAAATTGAAAATGTGATTAAAAACTTACGAACTCACAGCTGAATTCTACAAGAAATTTAGAGAAGATTTGATGCCAATACTCCTTAAACTCTTCAATGAAATTGAAAAGAAAGCAATCCTCCCTAAATCATTCCTAGAGGCAAGTGTTACTCTGATACCAAAACCAGAGAAAGACCCAAACAAAAAGGAGAACTATAGGCCAATCTCACTAATGAACATAGATGCAAAGATTCTCAATAAAATACTGGAAAATAGAATGCAGCAAATCATCAAGAAGATTATACATCATGACCAAGTAGGATTCATTCCAGGAATGCAGGGATGGTTTAACATATGCAAACAATAAATGTAATACACCACATCAACACAGCCACAAACAAAAACCACATGATCATCTCAATAGATGCAGAAAAAGCTTTTGATAAAGTCCCACACATGTTCATGATAAAAACCCTTCAGAAACTTGGAATACATGGTGTCTACCTCAATCTCATAAAAGCCATCTATGACAAACCAACAGCCAACATTACACTAAATGGACTAAAACTGAAAGCTTTTACACTAAAATCAAGAAGAAGACAAGGATGTCCATTATCACCACTCTCCAGAACTGGCTAGTGTTCTGGAAACACTAGCCCGGGCAATCAGACAAGAGAAAGAAATAAAAGGAATAACGATAGGAAATGAAGAAGTTAAACTATCACTATTTGCAGATGACATGATACTCTATATAGAAGACCAAAAAAACTCCATTAAAAGACTACTAAAGGTAATAAACAAATGCAGCAGTGTAACTGGATACAAAGTCAGTGCTAAAAAATAAATAGCATTCCTGTACACAAACAAAAACTCACTGAGAGAGAAATGATGGAAATATCGCCTTTCACAATAGCATCTAAAGAATGAAATACTTAGGAATCAACCTAACCAAGAATGTAAAAGACCTATATGCTGAAAATAATGCTAAGCTAAAAAAGGAGATTGAAGAGGATATTAGAAAATGGAAGGATATTCCTTGTTCTTGGCTAGTAAGAATGAACTTTGTGAAAATGGCCATACTCCCAAAACTGTTATACAGATTTAGTGCAATCCCAATCAAAATATCATTGACAAACCTCACAGATCTAGAAAAAACACTCCTGAAATTAATTTGGAAACAGAAGAGACCTAGAATAGCAAAGGCAATTCTGGGCAACAAAGGCAAGACAGGAGGCATCTCAATTCCTGATTTGAAACTATACTACAAAGCCACAGTAAAAAAATCTGCATGGTACTGGCAAAGAAACAGACCTGAGGATCAATGGAACAGATTAGAAGATGCAAGTATAAGTACGAAGACACTCAGCCAATTTATATTTGCCAAAGGGGCTAAACAGTTCACTGAAGGAAGGATAGCCTCTTTAACAAATAGTGTTGGAAAAATTGGCTCTCCACATGCAGAAGACTGAAACTAGATCCATGCCTATCACCATGCACAAAACTAAAGTCTAAATGGATCAAAGACCTAAATATTAAAACAGAAACACTAAATCTACTGGAAGACATGGTAGGTAGAAGTCTTGGAGACATAGGGGTAGGTAGATAATTCATGAACAAAATGCAAATTGCACAGTAAATACTTCAAAGAATCAACAACTGGGATCTCCTATTATTGAAAAGTTTCTGCAGTTCAAAAGAAATTACCACCAGAGTGAAAAGAAAACCCACAGAATGGTAAAGAATTTTAGCCAGCAACCCCTCAGACAAAGGACTTATATCAAGAACATATAAAGAACTAAAAAACATCAAGCCCCCAAATTCAAAGACTCTCTCCAAAAATGGACATCTGAGGTGAACATACAAATCTCAGATGAAGATATACAAATGGCAAACAAATACATGAAGAAATGTTCATTATCACTGGTCATTCAAGAAATGCAAATTAAAACAGCATTGAGATTTCATCTCACCCCGAAAAGAATAGCTGCCATCAAGATAACAACTGATAACAAATGTTGATGAAGCTGTGGGGAAAAAGGAACACTGCTCCACTGTTGGTGGGAGTGTAGACTGGTGCAACCACTATGGAAATCAATATGGAGAATTCTCAGAAGACTAGGACTGGAAGCTCCATTCAACTCAGCTATTTCCCTTCTGGGTATTTTCCCAGAAAATCTGAAACAGTCATACCACAGTGATATATGTGCACCTATGTTCATAGAAGCACAATTTGTAATAGCTAAATCTTGGAAACAACCAAAATGCCCATCAACTGCAGAGTGGATGAAAAAGATGTGGTATTTTTATACAATGGCATATTACTCAGCTATAAAAAGGGTGATCTTGAGACCATAGGTAAATGGAGACAACTTGAGACTATCCTCATAAGTGAAATGAAGAAGAATCATATTTATAAATATACATTGCCTTTAGTGTAAAAAGTAATAAGAACTATAGGAGTAATAAAACTAAAAATGTGCAATTGCTATTATGAAAAAAGAGAGGAAAAGAAAGTGCTCTAAAGGATATAACTGCATGTACTTTTAAGTGTGTAAGATAGATGACCATATTACTAAGTTCTTGTTGGATCTTTGAACAGAACTGTTTGCAGTCTCATTGTTTGAATGTCTACTTTGTATGCTTTAATTTTGTAACTTGAGCAACTATTTCTAAGATGGCAGTATGTAATTTATCAACTAGTGATTTCTTAGTGTTTTTTTTTCTCTTTTCCCTTTGGAATTCTGTATTGTTGCTACCCTTTTTTCTGTTTTGCTTTTTTTTCTCTTTAAATAAAAATTTTTAAAAAGTTGTAGAAAAACAGAAACACTTATAAACTGCTGGCATCAGAGACAAATGGTGAGATCACTTTAGAGTTCAGTGACAATCTGAACCATATTTGTAGATGCTGGGTCAGCTATTTCACTTCTTGCTCAATAAAGAAATGTGTGCTATCAAGGGCATCACTAGAAATTGAAGTAGGAAAATTTTTTAGTAACCAGGAAAATTGTACATAATGTAGGGAGGTAAAATTCCTGCCTTGCACAGGGATACCAGTAGCACTCTTCTGCCAACTTAAAATGGCATCACATTTGTGAAAATGTACATCTGGGCAGCACTGAGAAGCACTGTATAGATTCTTGAGAAATTTATACATGTATGAAAGAGATAAATGATGTGCATTTTAATATGGAGCTCACTGAAAAAATAACTAAAAGTGTAAGTACATAAAATATCAAATTTTTGATATATAAATGTAACATATTCACAAAATTATAAAACTTATTACATAAATTTTAAATTATAAATATGTAGATGTTTCTGTTGCATTTTTTGGTCCAACTCATTTATATTGAGCCATACATAAGAAATAAAACATAAAGTTTCTTGAAATACAATGTGTTACTCAATATATAACTCTTATCTTTGTCTTTGAATAGAAAGCTTCAGATTACTTCAATGTATTTGCAAAGCTAAATCCAGACATTTCCTAAAACTTTATATTTTTCTTTTGTACATTCCTAGTGGTTTCTTTTACTTTTTCTTTTTTGTACTCTAGGTTGGTAATCAACAGAAATTTCCTGCCTCCCCTTTTTCTTGCAGTACTAAGGACTGAATCTAAAGAGAATCCACATTTGTACTTCACTACACCCCTAGCTACCCAAACGTCAAGCTTTTCATTTGCAAATGGAACTTTTACTACAGCATAGTATTAATTCCTTCATAATTACAAATATTAGCAGACAAAAAGTAAGGACACTAGTTAGTCTGTTCTGCAAAACTATTGGCAAAATTAACAAATGTTTAATCTGACCAAGAAAAGTAAAGTTCAAATTATTACAATCAGGAATGAAAAACAGACCATCAATACAAACTTCACAGATAAAGAAAAATTTTAAAAAGGAATATTGTGAACAACTGTATAAGAACAAGTTAAATAACTTAGATTGGATAAAGTTATAGAAATTTCCAAAACCTCAAGAAGAAATATAAAATCTGAATATTCTTATAAGAGAATGAATTAGTAATTTTAAAGTCCCGACCCAGATAGCTTCATTGGAGAATTTTGTTGAACATCTAAAAATTTTAATTCTATAGCCCCACAAACTTCATAAAATGAGTGGAGAAAATGCTTCCTAACTCATAATATAAAACTAGTATTACATGACATCAAAATCAGATGAAGACATTAGAAGTTTTAAAAAGAGACTGATATCTCTCATGGATATGGACACAAAAGTTTCAACAAAACACTAGTGAACTGAATTCAGAAACTGTAAAAAGTTAAAAACATATCAGAGAAGTTTGTCCCAAGAATGCAAGATTGATGTAATGTATAAAAAAATAGATACAATATGCCAAATTAATTAATAGTAAAACCCACATGAACATCTCCAAAATACAAAAATAATTTGACAAATATTCAACACAATATAGGATAAAAAAAAACAGCAACTTTACAACTATGAATAAAAGGCAATTTTATCAATGTTATAAGGGAATTTATAAAAAATACAGCTAACACTTCATACTTAAAGGTAAAAGACTGTTTTGTTCCAAAGCTAAAACACAAGGATAACTACCATATTCACTCTATTTGAAATTTTGCGACAAATTCTATCTAGAGCAATTGGGTGGGGAAAAGACATAAAAGGCATCTAGTTTGAAAAGAAAAATCTTATTTGTAGATATATATTCTTGTGTAAAAAATCCTAGAGTCACTAAGATACTATAATAACTACAACTAAAAGACTAATTCAATAAGAGTAGAATATAAAAAAATTAATAAAAACTAGTTGTCTTGTATACTGTTAATGATGAAGTAAAAAAGGGAGTTAAACAAATCCATTAGCAATAAAATGAAAAATATTTAGGAATAAATTTTAGCAAAAGAAGTATAAAGTTTATATCCTGACAAATTACAAAATATTAAAAATGTAAAGATCTTAGTAATTAGAAAGTTATTCCATGTTTATGGACCAAAATAATTAATTTAGGATATAATCCTTAAATTGATTTACACATTCAGTAAAATCCTTATCAAAATATGTGTTGACATCTCTGTAGAAATTAGCAAGTTGATACTAAAGTTCATATAGTAATGCAAGGGAAATAAATTTGATCGAAGGATTCACATCTCTTAATTTAAAAATTTAACAGAAACCTAGAGCAATCAAGATAGTGTGATACTGCCATTAAGAGTGACATAAATGAAATAAAATTGAAACTCAAGTAATAAAACCATACATTTATGATTATTTGATTTTTAACAAGAATGCCAAGCAAATTCAACTGAAAAGACTGTCTTCTTGACAAATGGTATTGTGACTACTGAATCTCCAAATGCAAATAAATAAAGCCCATACTTCACATCATACACAAAACATGAGCTCAATATCGATCATGGACTGAAATATAAGCATCAAAACTAAGCAATCTTTAGAATAAAAGATGAGTTCACCTTTAACCATCCTGTACTAAGGGTTCAGTGCATCAGGATCACTCGTAACGTTCAAAATGCAGACTCACAGACTCCCTGAAGGAGACTTATTCACAAGCCTAACAACGTTTCTTCTCTTCCAGTATCTTTCTCCCACATTACTACAGGCCTATTACAGCAGCTCTTTTTACCTAGCACATCATGTGTGTCTATGGAAAAAAAAATTACAAGATATATTAAGAGGCAAAAAATAAGAAAACAAATCAAGAAACTCCATTTGAAGATATAGAACAAGTATCAAAACCAGATTCTGATATGGCAGGTAGGTCAGAATCATCAGATTTAGATCTTTAAAAACTTATTATACTTAGGGTTTTAGTGCATAGTGTAGATAAGCATGTCAGATCAGATAGTCAGTGTAAGCATAGAGATGACAAATCTCAGAATCAAAAAGAAAAATGTAAGAGAAACAAAAGCTTTCGTTGGGTTCGTCGGTAGACTGGTCATGGCTCAGGAAAGAATTTCTAAGTTTGAGGTTATATAATAAGGATTGTCTCTCATACACACAAAAACAGAAAAGTGAGGAGGAAAAAATGAAGAAAAATACAGATTAGAATATCCAAGAACTGTCAAACAACTGCAAAAAAACATAACATGCATAATGGAATTACCAGAAAAAGAGACATCATATTTGAGCCGATAATTATAAAAAATGTCCTGCAAGTTACTGTCAGAAAGTAAACAACAGATCTGCGAAGTTCTGAGAATGCCAAGCAGGCAAAATATCAATAAAGCTACAACTACATACATTATAGTTGAACTTCTGGAAAAACAAAATTATCCTTCAAGGTCACACCCCCACTTCTTACCAGATCCCACTTCCTAAAAGCAAGCCAGACATAAACCTACATAATCCAGTATTCTTTCAAAAGCCATTAAATTTGCCTTAGTGCATTTATTGAAAACTAACCACACATCTTTGGATCTCTTTCTGGACAGTAGCGCATTTCACCTATGTCTTCAAATTAATACCAACTGTCTTGATTAATGTAGCCTGGAATGTCTTGCATTCAGATACTGTAATTCCATGAATATTGTTTTTATCTTTTTTTGGATAATTTTGACTATTCAAAGACATTGTCATGTAAATTTTACATTGCTTGTCAGTTTCCTTTTTTTTTAAGCTTTGTGGGAATTGTTTAGGATCACAGTTTTAATATAAAATATTTTGTTAGAAATGTATATTTATGCATGGTGTTCCTCTAAGTTTCTTCGCTTTTAATATCTTGTCCAGGTATGATATCAGCTGTGTTCTCAACACATACTTTTTTCTGAAAGGAGTTTCCTTTTTTTCTGCATTTGTTACATCTGGCATCATTTCTTGATAGAATTCACCAATGAAATCATGTTGACCTGAGATCTTTCTGGGAAAAATTCTGCTTATTCAACTTCTTTAATATATATAGACTATTCAGATGCACTGGTTCATCTTGTTTTGTGTCTAGCACGGAATGCTTTGGAAGATCTTCATCCTTCATTTGTAAGTATCAAATATGTTGGCATAACTTTGTGATTGTCTTTTGTTATGTTTCATGTCTATTTCCTCCATATCTTCATAAAAGTCTGATGTTGTCTTCCATTTCTAATATTAGAAAGTTGTGTTTTCTATTTTTTCCTTTACCAATATTATTCAGAAAATTTAAACCTGCATTTCTTTTCATTTGTAAACATAGAAACATAAATGATTTAAAAACTATCTGCTTTTACACTTTTGAGTTTCTCTTTCAGCTTCATCTTGGCTCTATGCCCCTAAAATATTATTCATTATTGTTTAGTTTTAGTTTATTTAGCCCCTAAAATGTTATTTCATTATTATTTAGTTTTAATTCTTTTCTCAGTTCTATTTTTTCTTTGTCTCAAGTGTTAAGAAGTATTAGATTTCCAAATATTTTGGATTGTTTACTGATTTTGAATTGATTTCTAATTTAATCATTTTATAATCAGAATATAGAAAGTTGACACAATATATGGTATATTTAGCATTTCATTTGCATTTGAGAATATGTGCTTGACAGTTGGTGGGTGTAATATACTATAAATTTCAGTTGGCAATAATATTTGAAGTATTGTTCAAGTTTTCTATACTCCTACTGATTTCTGCCTCCTTTTTCTATCAATTATTAAAAGAAATGTGTTACAATATCCAACTATGATTATATACTTGTGTTTTTCATCTGTTCATGTGTTTTGAAAATCTGTTTTAAATATATATTTATAACTCTTGTTTTACTGCTGAATGTGCATATTTATCATTAGTTTATCTGTGTTTACTTTTTATACACATCATGTCCTATAACTTTCAAAATACGTGGTCTTTAATATGTTAAGTCTTATAGTGATGTCAAAGTTTTGTTTACTTATCCAGGTCAGCAATGTCAATCCATTTATATTTCTTTATATTATTATTATATTATTTATTATAATATAATTTATTATTTATTATTTTTTTATTATCTTGATATTTTCTATTCTTTTTTACTGCCTGGGGTTCCTTTTTCCATTTTTATCCAAATATATTTTAGTATTCCATATCATCTATTTCCTTTTCTAGTAAAGTTCTTTGTATTTACTTTTAAATTTTAATTATCACTCTGGATTAAAGAAATGTATCTCTATCTCATAATGATTTACCTGAAATTAATATTATATCACTTCTTATGAACATGTAGAGACTATGCTTAGACTTTGTGCTATTTATTATGCTTTACTTCTTTGTATATTATAAAATTTATACTGCATTGCAAATAATTTTGCTTAAAGCAATCATTTGTACCTTTGAAAATTAACAAACATAGTGTTATATAGTTATATATTTATTGTTTATGTACACTTTCTTTATAATTTTTTATTATACATTAAACATTATGGCTCATTTATGTTGTCTTCTCTAAGGTATGTTAGATTTTGTTCTATTAGGAGTTAAATTACTGTAGTGCAGGTCTACGTCCCTCTTTATATGTATGACTTTATTTTTTCTTTAGATGTGCCTATTTACAGTTTTATGTCATTCTTTAGAGTGGCTTTTAGGTCAGATGTAGTCATTATTCCTAATGTTTGGTTTTTCCAATGTCTTCCCTGAATCACAAAGAAATTCGGAGAGATATTTCTTCTTTGGCTAAGGCGGAACGCTGACATATCCCAGCTCAGTATCGCCTTTATTTCTCTGTCCACTTCTCAGACACACAACAAACACTCTCTCGTGTCTTGGACACTCTTGCCCTCTGAAAACATTGTCCAGTGCTTATCCAAAGATCTAGGGAGAACACTCCTCTTACTTCTGTCATCACCAACTCCCTCCTCTTAGCTTACTGTGCCACGAATTTCAGCCACTTTGCAGCCCCAAGCTCTGTAATTTCCCACTCAGCCCTGTGAGATCACCGCTCCAGTGAACACCACTCCATGGCCAGATAAATGGTTGGGCAAGTGTCACTATAAAGAAAACCTGGGTGAAACACCAGGAAGAAAATCAGGGTGAAACACAGGGTTCCTCTCACTTATTTCCCTACTCTTGGAAAACAGTATCTTGGTACTGTACCATTTATCAGGTGCCTGGAAAGATTTCACATATTGTGTCCAGTTTCATATCTGCTAAATGTGCAGGCATAGATCAAAATCAGCCAGTCTTCTATAAATAGATCTTGATGCTTAATTCTAAAACACTAGTTTTTCATGAGTAGACTACAAATATAGTCGTGTAAATATGAACATATCAATTTAAAATGTGTAGTTTTGTTCAGCTAGTATTCAAATATTTAGATTTTAAAAAACTGATTTTTTGGCTACCAACTGTGTAATCTTAGTAAGTTTTGATTTTCAAGGATATTTTGCCTTTTCTGTAGTTTTTATAACAACAATGAAATTGATTTTTTTTTTTTGTACTGGGGATCAAACTCACAACCTCGCATTTGTCAGGCAGGCACTTATGCCACTGAGCTAAATCCCCAGCCCAAAATTGATATTTTCATAGCATTGTTATGATTGCTAAGTATGATACACAAAAGACTTAGCATAGTACATTATCAATGCACATTAATGTTAATGTTTTATGTTCATTATATAAAAATTTGGAAACTACCTAAAACAAGAGTAATTATTTCAAGGTAATATCTGTTTACTCATTTTGGCTATTTTCATCTTCATTACTTTGAATATCTTTTAATAATAAAAAGTACTATTTTTAAATAAGTACTATTTTAAAGGAAATTTGACTCTAAGAAGAGTTGATATGAAAGGTCCTTACATTAACTTCTTTTGACTTATGTAAGTGCCAATAGTTTTGAAGAAGGGAAATCTTTTGTTAAAATTTCTGAAACTTTTCACTTTATTATAGTCGGAAGGTAATAAACAATTAAATCATTTGGGCATAGTGAGTGTGCTTATAATCCTAGCTATTTGGCAGGCTAAAGTGAGAAAATTAACTGAGCCTAGCAGGCTGAGGCTGGCTTGGGAAATACAGCCAGACTCCCACCTCAAAACAATTACTAAAAGAAAAGCAAACAATAAAGTCATGTGGACAGTACACACATCTGAAGAGTAAGCAGGAAGAAAACTACGAATATCAAGATCCTAAGAATATGAGCATATATGGCTTACTGTCTTTCAGTTTTTGTGCAACCAAAAAGTTATTTAAATACCTGTTGACTAGACAAGTCAATGATATAATGATATAATGATATAATGATATAATGATATAATGATATAATGATATAATGATATAATTTTAGAGTAAATAATAAATAATAAATAAAAAAATGTGGATAGTATATGACATAATCTCATGGTGAGAAAGTGTTTTCAGCAAGAGAGCATTTCCGGCCTGGGGATTTAGCTCAACAGCATAAGCGCCTGCCTGGCAAGCATGCAGTCATGAGTTCGATCCCCAGTACTGACCAAAAAAAAAAAAAAAAAAAAAAAAAAAAAAAAAAAAAAAAAAAAAAAAAAAAAAAAAAGCATTTCCAAAGGAACAAGAATGTTTGTTTCTTGGCAGAAAAAAGAATGGCTCCATCAAAACAATATACATATATTAGTTATAACCATTAATGTAAATGGCCTTAATTCACCAATGGATCAAGAAACAGCATCCAACCATATGCTGTATACACTAAACCCACCTAACTCAAAAAGGAACCTCATAGACTGAAAGTCAAAGTATGGAAAACAATACTTCATGGAACAGGAACCCCCCAAAAAGCAGGGGTAGCTATTCTGTTTGCAGAACAACATCAGTATATAGAACTCTTCTCAGTAACACATGGGACATTCTCTAAGATTGACCATATAGAACATGCTTAAGTAAATGCAAAATAATTGAAATTGCCCCAGGGATGCTATTGGATAATAGCACCATGAAATTAGAAATTAATGGCAAAAGAAACTGCAAAAACCCCCAAACACATGGAAATTGAATAGTACACTCCTGAGCAATCAGTGGGTCACAGAGAAAATTAAAGAAGAAATTACACAATATCTATAAGCAAATGAAAAAACAAATACAACTTACTGGAACCCGTAGGATTCAGTGAAAGCAGCCCTCAGAGGAAAATTTATTGCAGTGAATTCTCACATCAGGAAAACAGAATAAATACAAATAAATAACCTGATGTTATACCTCAAACATCTAGAAAAAGAAGAACAAGTCAAGCCCAAAGCCAAAAGAAGGGAGGAAACTATAAAGATCAGAGCAGATATAAATGCAATAGAGACTAAGAAAACAATACAAAGAATCAATGAATCAAAGAGTTGGTTCTTTGAAAGAATAAATAAAGTTCATAAGCCCCCAGACAATCTTATTTTAAAAACCAAAGAAAAAACTCAGATGCATGCAATAAGGAATGAAAAGGGTGAAATCACTACAGACCTTGTGGAAATACAGAAGATCATCAATACGTATTTCAAAAACCTCTACTCTCACAGGCTTGATAACACAGAAGAAATGGAGATTCCTAGAAACATGAATTACCAAAGCTGGGTCAAGAAGATGTAAAACTGCTGAATAACCCAGCTTCAATTAATGAAATTGAAAATGTAATTAAATCCCTACCAACAAAGAAAAGCCCAGGTCCACATGGATTCACTGAAGAATTCTACAAGAAATTCAAAGCAGACTTAATGCTGACACCCCTCAAGCTTTTCAATGAAATTGAAAGGGAAAAATTCTCCCTAACTCATTTCTGGAAGCAAGTATTACTCTAATACCAAAACCTGAGAAATACCCAACCAAAAAAGAGAACTACAGGCCAATCTCCTTAATGAACATAGATGCAAAAATTCTCAATAAAATTTTGGCAAACAGAATGCAGCAAGTCATCAAGAAGATTATACACCACAACCAAGTGGGATTCATCCCAGGAATGCAGGGATAGCTCAACATATGCAAATCAATAATTGTAATCCACCATATCAATAGAGCAAAAAATAAGAATCACATGATCATTTCTATAGATGCAGAACAAACTTTTAATATGGTCCAATACTCATTCATCATAAGAACTTTAAATCAAATTTGAATATATGGTCTTTACCTCAATATGATAAAAGCCATCTATGACAAACCAACAGCCAGCATCATATTAAATGGCCAAAACCTGAAAGCCTTTACCCTAAAATCAAGAACAAGACAAGAATGTACATTATCACCACTCTTATTCAATATAGTGCTGAAAATACTAGTGAGGGCAATTAGACAAGAGAGAAATAAAAGGAGTAAGGATCGGAAAAAAAGAAGTTAAATTATCATTATTTGCAGATGACATGATACTCTACGTAGAAGACCCTCCCAAAACTACATTGAAAGGTTACTAGTATAATAAATGAATTCAGTAATGTAGCTGGATACAAAGTCAGCACTCAAAAATCAATAGCATTCCTATAATACAAACAACAAACTCACTGAAATAGAGATAAGAGAAGCCATACCCTTTACAATAGCATCCAAAAAATGAAATACTTAGGAATTAATCTAACAAAAGAGGCAAAAGATCTATTCAGGGAAAATTATAATACCCTGAAAAAGAAATCTAAGAGGACCTCAGAAAATGGAAAGACATCCCATGTTCATGGATAGGAAGAACGAATATTGTGAAAATGGCCCTTCTCCCAAAATTGTTATACAGATTTAATGCAATCCCAATAAAAATGCCATTAGCACACCTCAAAGATCTAGAGAAATCATTTCTAAAATTCATCTGGAACCAGAAGAGACCCAGAACAGCACAGGTAATTCTAAGCAGCAAAGGCAAGGCAAGAGGCATCACAATCCCTGACTTGAACTTATACTACAAGGTTACTGTAATAAAATCAGCATGGTGCTGGAATAAAAACAGACCTGAAGGGCAATGGAATAGATTAGAAGATAAAACTACAAACACACTCAGCCATCTTATCTTTGACAAAGGGGACAAACAAGTTCACTGGAAAAAAGATAGTCTCTTTAATAAATGGTCCTGCAAAATCTGCCTTTCCACATGCTGAAAGCTAAAACTAGACTCATGCTTATTACCATGTACTAAACAAAAGTCTAAATGGATCAAAATCTAAATATTAAAACAGAAACACTAAATCTGCTGGGAGACAAAGTAGGTAGAAATCTTGAAGACACAGAAGTAAGTAGAGAATTCATGAACAAAAATCAAAATGCACGGGAAATACTTCCCAGAATTAATAACTGGGATCATGTCTTACTAAAAAGTTTTTGCATGTCAAAAGAAATCTCTAACAGAGTAAAAAGGAAACCCATGAATTTTAAAAAAATCTTAGTCAACTATCCCTCAGACAAAGGACTTCTGTCTAGAACATATGAAGAATTTTTAAAAAATCAGATGCCCAAAATTCAAAGACCCAATCCAAAAATGAGCATCTGAGATGAATACACAGTTCACAGATTAAAAAAATACAAATGGCAAATGAATACATGAAAAAATGTTCCACATCACTGGTCATTAGGGAAATGCAAATTAAAACCACACTGAGATTCCATCTCACCCCAGAAAGAATGGCCAGGATAAAGAAAACTACCAATAACAAATGCTGGAGAGGCTGTGGGGAAAAAGGAACTCTTATGCACTTTTGGTGGGAGTGTAGACTGGTGCAGCCACTGTGGAGGTAAGTCTGGAGGTTCCTCAAAAAGCTGGGTTAGGAAGTCCCATTTGACCCAGCTATTCCACTTCTGGACATATTCCCAGAAGAACTGAAAACATCATATCACAGTGAAATATGTGCACCCATGTTTATAGCAGCACAATTTGTAATAGCCAGATCTTGGAAACAACCTATGTGCCCTTCAACTGAGAAATCAATAAAAAAGATGTGGTATTTTTGTACAACGGAGTACTACTCAGCTATAAAGAATGATCACATTGAGATATTTATAAGTAAATGGATGCAACTTGAGACCATATTCATAAGTGAAATAAATCATACTCACATGGGTAAATACTGTATTGTCTCCCTAATGTAAGAAATGGTAGGACTATATAAGATACAAAGCCCTCAATAAATACAGTGAAAGGATAAGAATCTGCTCAAGGGGGGTTAAATAATATCTCAGAGAAAAAGAGGACAAAGAAAAAGTAAGGGAAAAGAAAAAAATCTAAATTTATATAAATACACTTAGGATAGTGTCTTAGTTACTTTTCACTCATTGCTGAGACAAAATACCTGATGCCCAAAGTTGGGAAAGGAAAGGTTTATTTCTTACAGTTTTTGGAGGTTTCAGTCCATACTCAGTTGGCTCCAAGGCAGGGTGGCATGGCAGGGCCGCTGTTCATGGCGGCTGCAAACAGCAAGCGGAAACCGGCAAGAGAGAGAGACACACTTTCTTCCTGCTTATTACATCACATCCTGGCTCCAACCCCTAGGAGGGTGTAGCACTGACACCACCAATCCAAGCACTAGACAATGAACCAATCACAAATGCACAATGCAAATACATGAGGCCTGAGGGCCACCAACATAAACCATGACAGATAGCTAAGATGATTGTGCTACAAATTCTATAAGTTCTTGGAACAAAACAGTTAACATCTATAGGATTGGAACAGTTTTGCATGTTTGTGTCTGGTGACCTGAGGAATTCTTGAATATCATTATGTAAAATAACAACCTTAGTTCGTTCCTAGCACCTTGTTTTGAAGGCCTATATCGTCATTGTTTTGGGCTCTTTGCTATTGTTATTTATTTTGTCTATTTTGTTTCTTGTTTTTCCAGTAATCTGTTTTGTTTTGTTTTGTTTTTCTCTCTAATAGGTATACATATAGAGGCTTATACATGCGTAGAACTTCTCCTAAACAGTTTATGCGAATCAATTATATTATGCATGATGAAATGAACAGCTACTTTGAAGAAAAACAGACATTAATGTATCCATCGCTGATTCCGTATCAACATGCTGTGAAATCCAGTAATGTTTCTATTCTTTGTTTAATTTTGTACTGTTTAATTTCAACATACATGAAGGTATGGATAGCTATTTTGAAGAGAACAAGAGACATTATGGCAGGCATTGTTGATTTCCCTACTGTCTGGTTTTGAAGGCCTATAATGCCTCCATTACTCTGGTCTGATCAATTTAATACTTTTGTTTTGTATGAATTCATTACATATGAAGATATGGACAACTATTTAGAAGAAAACAAGATACATTATGGTAGCCACTATAGATCTCCTGTTGTCTTGCTTTGAAATTTGTGTCACATTGTTTTCTTTTGATCTGTTTTGTTCTGTTTTGTTCCATTTAGTTTTACCCTCTTTAAAATAAAAAATAAAACCTTTCTCTTTGTCTATAACTGTATAAAATGTATGTGGGCCATAGAATATGCATTTGGAAAAAAAGGTTGTAACATAAAATTTAGTCTTTTTTCCAATATTCCTGTTAACAATGACAAAAAAATACTACTTCCAGAGAATATCCTATTTTTTATACCCATAACATCTCTGTGCAGTAAGAAAGTCATATACTGTCACTAGCATTTTACACTTAATTTCTCGTAGCTCAGGTAACAAACCTAGGAAGACACAGTGTGAAGGCTACTGTTGGTCTTAGAATTTAGCCAAGTGGTTTGATCATATGTCACACATTCTACATTACACTGAGCCTCATTCTTTCTGTGAAATGCTCAGTAAAAAGCTATAGTATAACTATGAGGAAAAATACATTAACTTCTATCACTGATATGTGTCAAACAATTTACAATTTATTCAGTGATACAGATATGTTAAGCAACCTTCCCCAAAAGTAGACCGGAAACAGTTACCTGTGAAATTGTAGTTTTCACCTGATACACAATTAAAAAGGGAAATTGATCTATAATTTATGTTTTATTTGCAAACTATTGACCCTAGTCTACTACAGTGATTTACTTTCACCATTGAAAAAATGTTTACAAGGAAGAAGGGCAACGTTCTTATTGAAGAGCATAGAAGTAAACTACATAGGATGATACACATATTTGTGTGGCATACAGTATTTTAAAAGGTCGTATCTACAAACAAACTCTAATTATCATTTGTAAATGTTCTCATATTTTGCTAAAATGAAACAAAAAAGAATAAAATATAAAACATGAATATAGTCCAACCACACAACAAACCACATGTAAAGGGTGCGGAAGAGGCCATGAGTCACATTTAACAAAAGGAAACTAGAAAATCCAAGTAAAGTTTTAATGTGACAAAATAAAGCAACAAGGAAGCCATTATCTAAGTCTCTGCTAGAATTATTTTTATTTTATAGCTTATGTAACTTTTCTAAAGGGTTCATATTTCAAGGATTCCTATAAAATACATTGAAAAGGATAATAGAAAATAAGGTGATATGAACTGCATAGTCGGAACTTGTTTGCAGGAGATGCTTTGAAAGAGCTCGGCTGAGTGATTGTGTCCATCTTTCATTAGATGAAATTCATGCTTGTAATTTGCCATTATGGGCATTTTCTGTTTTAAGAAAGCTGCAACTTAAAATACAATGGAGAATGAATATTTACTTTATAAAAGGTTGTTATAATACAAAGGAATTTAAGAAAAAAGTGCATTAATGTAATGAATCTCTCAGTAAATGAAGTTTTTATTTTGCCAAATTTGGAAAGATAGTGAGGTTTTAGAAACTCAATAACTCCATGCCAAAAAAAAAAGCTATAATTGTTCTTGATTATTCACTTTAAACAAAATCTATTTGAAATCATGTTGTTTCTGCCAATATAATTTTATTTCTAAATTCGATAGAGCATGATGTTATCTTTTTAGCACCTCTGAATTGTAATTTTTAAGTATTTGTCTCAACATCAATTCTGAGAAAACCATAAGATTTTAAAAGTAATATTCCACACTACAATGTATAAGAAAAAAAATTGTTTCTTATGTATAATTTTGATGGCTTTTAAAATGAGTATAAATCATATAGAGAATAAACAAACACAATTACAATTTGAATTTCAGTAAGATAATAAATGTATGCAATATAATGAAAGTGGCCTCATATTTACAAACTGAAATATATTTTAAACTAATGAAGTTCCTCAGATTTCCTGTGATAGTAATAGAGTTGAATATACGAGGTTTAATAAATTTCTTATCTACCATTACCATTTATATGATTTTGAACATTATTGATTTAACATTTTTAATATTGCAGTTTCTCTATAAAGACTTTTATTTATTACAGTCATTATTTTCCAGTAGAACTATTAAAATACATGAGCACGTCTTATATTTGTGGCTGGGTACTACATAGGTTGAGGTTATTTGGCAGACATTCAACATGTTATATAATTAGAGAAAATGCCAGAAGTGCTTAAAACTGTATTTTTTTTAACGCACAAGCTTGGTATTTTATTCTCTGATAGTACTAATTTCATACTAAGCTACTTTTGAACTATGATTTTTTTTTTTGAGGCAGGGTCTTGCTATGTAGTTCAGGCTGGCCTGGACTGAATAGATAGCCCAGGATGGCCTCTAAGTTGAAACAGTCCTCCTGCCTCAGCCTCCAAAGTGCTGTGATTACAAGCATACATTACCACACCCACCTTGTACTATGAATTTGTAGGTAGTATTCAATACAATTTTATAGAAAATCATCTTCTTAAGAGATTTTAGGTTCTGTACTCATTATTTTTATATGCCCAATACATTCAGAATTCTACAAATATACATTCACACAACAGTGAATAACTATTAATCAGTATATATTAACAATGTTAGATTTAAAAAAAATAAACAACAAGGATCAATAGTTTTACTTACATTTACTAGTTCAACTATAAGATTGTTTTTCTTTAAATCAGTGAATTTTATTGAGTAATTCCTTTTTATGTTACTATTAGCTAATAATACCTTTTACTTATTTATCACTTCACAATGTTTACAGAGTGTTTCCCATGCATAATAATTAAAGTTTTAAACAAATTACATCTTAGTATAGACAACAATGACAAGTTAAACCCTTAAAAACACATACATTACAGTAGACTCAGTCTACAACACACTGTGGATTCAAAAAGATATTTCCAATACTAATTTTCTCTATTGCATCCTGCAGTGAGTCTACATACTAAATCTGATTTCACATTGTTTCAAGAAATTAACACCTGTGTTTTCCTCAAATAGACACTATCACACGTTTCTCTGAAAGTAGTTTCAGAAATAGGAAATTGTACATGGCATTATTTTAGAGACTAATCCAGTGCACTTAGAATATTCCATGATATTACAGGAACGTTTCATAACTTAGAGACCAATTTTATTATACTACGAGTCACTTGTACTGAGATATGTGGGATTACATAAAGACCAAGCCTTCCAGTATTTTTCATTATTAAATGTTCTCAGGACACACTAAAATGTCTAAATTAAAAAAGAATTAATCAAGATCAGTTTTTAATTGCTCAGCGTTAGGTAGATTCTAAAATCAAATCCACTGGTCTTTAGCTTGCAAGATTAGAAACTTTGGAACAGAACAGCTCAGATCTAGGAAGATGAGCACTGAATCTACACCTGACTCTCCTTACAAATTGCGTGATCTTATGCACCCTTTTCACTGCTGCTGAGCGAAGCAGAGGAACACTGCACAGCACCCTCCTGGGCACAGCTGCAGAAGGACCCACATTTAGTGGAACAAAGCTACAGAGTTTTGATCACACTTCTGCTAAGCGCATGCCTACTAACTCTTTAGTACTGATGGAGAAATTAGCTTCTCTAACAAACATGCCCTGATCATTGCCTCCTAATTCTACATTAGGGGCTACCTCTAGATACAGCTGTATGCCTAATCCAATTCTCAAAGTTAGAGAACACCACTGAAGTGTTATATTTACATTTTTGTCTTGAAAGCTACAATGCCAAGTTCATGCAGACACCATTATTATTTTATATTTATGTCCCCAGGACCAAGCCCAGTGCTGGTTTGTAGTAAGTGCTTAGAAAATGTTTGTTGAATGGAAGTTGAACGAGAGTACCATGATCACGTCTGGTACATGTGCCACATTAATGGTTTGGAGGTGGAAAGATAAGACTTAGCTGCTCCAATAAATAAACAGACAAACAAACAAAAAGAAAAAAGGAAAAGAAAAAGACTAATAGCATATAGCAAAATTCCCTGATACAGTCTCCTTAACTGGAATGAATGCAATTATTTATACCATCAGAGCACATCTGTTTTTGTTTTCTTTTTTTTTTGTACTGGGAATCAAACTCAGGACCTTGCACTTGCCAGGTAGGCACTGTGCTGCTGAGCTAAATCCCTAGCCCCCAGAATACATCTTTGAACCTGTTACCACTAGCTAACACCTTTGTAAGTCTGTGCATGGAGATATATATGATTTATTATAATGAAAGTAATTTACTGCCAAACACTAATAACCAATAAATATGATTTAGAAAAAGAATTTATATGGCTGTATTTTCCTGAGATTCCATTTTCTACATGTAAGTACATCTGTTTGTTTTTTTGTTTGGTACTGGGGATCAAACTCACGACCACACCCAGCTGCAAGGCAGGCACTTATGCCACTGAGCTAAATCCCCAGTACACCCATTTTCTACATGTAAAGCTTGCATGAAGCTTTCAAATCCTTGTATGCATTCTTGATTCAGATAACATACAACAGACTATTACCACAAAAGCATTCTAAGATCATGTTAATTGTTTGTAATAGGATAAGTGATATTTATACTACTATAATAGATAACAAATATCACTGAATTAAAAACATTGCTTTATATATGGATCACTTGCCCTGAAATGAAATTTCATTTCCTTCTCTTAGAAAAATGATTTTCCAAAATGAATTTCAATTTAAAAAATGCATATGAAGAGATTTCTCTTGCAGTAAAACATACATACATTGCAATAAAAAAACATAAAAGATATCCTACATACACAACACTAATAAAATTTTCATGAAAATAATGAAGCTAAAAATAAAATTTTGCAAACTTTCCTATCATTTAGGAAAGACTTAAGGTATTAATTTACTATCTGCTTCCCTTAACTTTATTGTTTTTCTAAAACATCTTTAAAATAATGTATTGAAATGAGGGCTGGAGAGTGTACTTTGGGTATATTTCATAGACAGTAGGTGTGATCAAGGATTATAATCAGAGGATAAAGCAGACACACTTGAACTTTTATCACAGTTGCACATAGTAAAGCTCGATTAAGTCATCAGAAGGGAAAGTGCTGCGTTCACAGAGCACAAAATACAGTCTAGAAAATATTTCACATGCTTAGTTACTTCGATTTAACTCTTACATGCAACATCATGAAAATCTTAGATAAAGTATGTTTTATGATTTCTTTTCCCAAAGACAAAACTACTCAAAAATTTTAGAAATCTCTTAACCATTGTATACTTTTACAATGCTAGAGAAGAAAAATGAGAAATTATTAATTTTTAAAATTACCCAGCAACTCCATTGCATCATCTTCATTATCAATATCTTCCTCTGTTGCGGATGGGGTGGGACTGTGGATGGACTCAAAGGAATCTTGAGAAAGCATCGCAGCCAGAAGTTTCTTGTGCTGCTGCTGCTGCTGTTTTAATCCTTTAGTTTTGGGCTCCATCTTTAAACTGAAGAAATATTTAAATGTCAATTATCTGTGGTGATTAAAGAAAATCTACAATTTTCATTCCATTTTGTTATGCGAATTTATGGACATATTATTTAAGGTGTCCTCAAAGACAGTGGAAATACTGAGTCTCTAAGACATCTCTGACCTCTCACCAAAAATCTCAGTGGAGATGAAACTCTTGATCTCACTTACAAGAAGAAGCCACTTAAACCAACTGTTGTCCATCAGGAATTAACATTCAGTGTTAAAAGATTTCCTGACTGTTTTAAGGAGAAGCCAGGAAGTCCATATTTGCAATCCCTGCTTTCTAAGTAAATTCATACCAAGCAAAACACAGGTACTGGGAAGTGTATTTTACCATACTAAACTAAAAATTTTTACAAACCAATTTGATTTCTTTCTAATATGTGCATTTAATTGGCCCAGAAGTATTTTGAAAAAAGACTATCCTTTCCCTCACTGAACCGTTGTGCAGCAGTTATAGTGCTTTTAAGTATATCTTCTTATAAAGTCTTTTTGGTAACTGCTTTTTGTGTTATGCATGTGAGATATATCACAGTTTTAGTCCAATAAGTAACAAAATTACTTTGAGTAAAAGGTGGACACCTTACTTTGATTGCACTTTCTTTACCTTTTAAAAACTTACTTTTCGTTAGACAAGGTCTTGCTTTGTAGTCCAGTCTGGCCTTAAACTCTGTACGTACCCCATACCGCAAACTGTCCATCTCTCTGCCTAAACTTCATTAGTGCTGTGATTCCAGCTTGTGCAACTACAGTTCTTTCCTACTTTTAAATATTTTTATTTGGTGTGTCAGGTGGCATCGTAATTTTTGTTGCAATAATCAAATACCATCTTTAAGACTTACGAAGTAAAGGTAACCTGCTGGGCATACTCCTATTTCTGCTTTAGTTTTTCTTAACGTTCCAAGATTCTGTTTATCATTTCCTTTCTGTTTGAAATAAACAGCTAGTAGTCCATTCTTTCACTTGTCTTTTGTTTAAAAATGCCTTCATTACCTCATCAATTTACTAGTTTTAGAATTTGTGGCTGATCGTTCTTTTAACACTTTCTTCTGGCCTATGTATTCCGTATGAGAAGTCCAAGGTTATTCAAACTGATATCGTCTTAAAGATATACATCTCACTACATATCTCTGGCTGCTTTCAAGGCTTCTTGCTCAACACTGGCTTCCATTAGTTTACCTATGATATGCATTATATGACCTTTTTGAGTTTATTCTATTCGGAGATTTCTAAAATTCTTGAATCTATTGAGTTATACCTCACAAGGTATTAGAGAACTTTTCAATTGTTATTTCTTCCGGTTCTTGTTCAACCCAATCACTTTACCTCTCTCTCTCTGGACCTTGGTTACAGGAATATCAGATCTTTTATTATTCTCTCATAGAACTCTGAGGCTGATATAGTTTTTCATTTTATTTCATCTTTACTGATCAGAATGAGTAAATTTCATGCATCTGCCCCCACATTTGAAGATTTTATCTTCTGTCATCACCATTCTAATATGTTTGTCCAACAAACTTTTCTTTTTATTTCTGTGATTTCTCTTTCAGTTATATAATCTTCATTTTGTTCTTTTTTATAACATCCATTTCTTTGCTGATTTTCATATGTTTATTACGAGAAATTTTAAAATTTCTTACTGAAGCATTTTTATGAAGATTTCTTTAAATTCCTAGCTGATGACTCTATCTTTAATTCATCTCAGGGCAGGTATCAGTTGATGGTCTTTTATCATTCACACTGTGACTAGCCTAGCTCTTGCTATGCATGGTGCTTTAAAAATTATATCCTGTACAATTTGGCTATGACTTTAGCGTCCCTGGGTCCTATATAAATCTTTTATTTTAGAAGGTAGCCACTTCTGTCTCCTAGTGTAACTCTGTAGCGTATAATCACAATAATAATTTAACTGTCAAGAGCTTTTACCATATAGTTTTGGTCTGTGGTTTATCTGGGGTTGCTGTGACTGCCTCTGATCCTTGCTAGTACTGTGTGAGGAGGCAGAAGCAACATCCTCAGGTTAATAATCTGATGCTTTTTCAGATTCTCCCGATGTTGGAGGAACTCTGGTCAGTAGGAAAAACAAACCTACCTGGTCTGTCTTTGTGGGAGACAACTTGAGTACTCCCCTTGAATGCAGAACAATTCCTGCAACTTTGATTATATGGAGACTGATTTCCTTATACTGAAATGTACAGAGCTGACTATGGTATTTCCTTCTCTCTTCAGTTGGCTGTAAGAATTGCAAATAAGGCTAGCTGGGGTACTCTAAAGCCATCAGACAGTCTCCTGTTTCCTAGCATAGTGCTCTCTCTAAAATATATAAGCATGGTGGGGTGGTAGAGCCAGTCAGCTCCAGGAATGTCACCTGGGTATGAGCCTCGAGGTAAAGAGACTGTAACTCCCCAGGGCACAAAAGTTCACATATCAGAAACAGAAGAATAGCCTCTAAAAACAATTCAGTTGCTACTTTAATTGAATTATGCAAATTGGTCCTTCTGCATATCCTTATCTCTGCATTTTGCAGAGATGCTTTTCTCCCCACCTGACCAGCCAGCTCGAGTTACTCACATAATTCCCGCCATCCTCACTGTCACTCATCCCTGAGCCACCCCCTTCTTCACAGGATAATAAATTCTGGGAGAGGCCTAGGATCAGGGCCTTTGTCCACAAATCCTCCCGGGGATTAGATTTAGGACCCCTTGGCTGCACTTAACCTGGAACATGTACTGGTGTCTTTACTCTTGTCGTGGATTGCTTTAGAGGTGGTAGATTGGAACTAACTGGAATTTTCATAACTTCTTACAATGCTTGGATAACTGTACTCAATATTTGGGATTACAATATGTCTTCATTTCTCTAGTTTAAGTTAAGTGTCACACATAGGTTGCCTTATGCTTCTGGGAGGGAGATTCTTATAAGGCACTCTGATGCGATTATGATCCTCTAGTTTTCAGGTTCCTAACTATTCTAGTTTCCTCTTACACCTTGAACAGTTTTCCTTTGGTTGCCTCTTGCTTTACTTCAGTTTGTAGTTGTATTTTGTAGGCGACGCAGAGGAAATGAATCTGTGCCATATTTTTTCAAACAAAAGTGGCAGATGACTTTTTAAATAAAAGTGTAAATTATACTTTTATGCTGGAGAAACCTGGTGGACACCACCTTATTCAAGTTGATCTAATGAGCATCAGCAATAATAGGGAAACTGACATTATACGTCTCCTGATATGACACAATGAAGCAGTACATAACACCGTCATCTATGAAGATCTGTTTCCAAAAATGTTTAACCTGAATTTAAAAGGGAAAGAATCCAATAAATGCAGATATGGGAATATTTTCCTTAAAAATGTTCCCATAAGCCAATGTCAAGGAAGAGGCCTGAGACAAATTCTACAAATGATCATTTATTGAACACTAACTAAAAAAGAAGTAAGCACATATATAAACAAATCCATAAATGATCTTATTGGGAAAGGGAAGAGTTCAAAAAATTAACTCTACATGAAATAACTTTATGATATCATTGTTAAAAATGTTTTGCTATATATAATGATTATGATTAAAAAAAATCCTCATTGGGAAATCCATGTTAAAGAACAAAGAATTAACATGTTAACAAATATTATATATAACATGTTATATATAATATTTAAAACTTATTTTTAGATGTCTTGGAAAAAGCAGAAGATTTATGACAGATAACAGATCATAAGTAAAGATGGCAAATTTTTAATTAGTAAATATGGTTTAGGTTATGTGAATATTAATAATTACTACTCTCGGGGCTGGGGATTTAGCTCTGAGGCATAAGCGCCTGCCTTGCAAGTGCTCCATCCTGAGTTCGATCCCCGGTACTGGTAAAAAAGAAAAAAAATAATTACTACTTTTAAATTTTCTATGATTTGAAACTTTTCTGAATAAAAGTAACAGAAATTTGAGGAGAAAATAAGAAAAAATGTAAGCATATACTTCTTATCAATAATATATGCTATGAATTAAAAGCTGGTGGTCAACATAAAACCAGCTAAATTAATCAGCATGGTGCTGAGTGTAGATGTCCCACCTGAGGAAAGTTGCCAGTACAAATAGAGACATGGAGAAGGAGAAGCGAGGCATTGTGGGTTTCTCTAAGTGTTGCTGTTTGAGCTGTTGGTTTTCCTGGAGGAGCTCGTCATGACTAGATTCTCCAGTGTGAGTTTGGCCATTGTCACCGGAGGAGCTCTGGACCTTGTTGGTGAGAGTGGCTGTGGTTCACTTTGGGGAGCTCTGGTCCTTACATCGAACATCGCTTCCTGGCTCCAGAGGGGAAGATGTGTCCTGTTTAATCTCCAGGACAAACTCGTGATGCTGGCTTTCTAGCATGTACTCAACTGTTCTTATCATCGGAGGAGCTCGTGACCTCCGTGTCACTGAGAATGGCTGTGGTACATTTCAGGGCAGCCCTGGTCTTTGTTTCAGTGTGACTTCTCGGCTCCAGCATAGAACCCTCAACCTACCAGCACAGCTCCTTCACCCCACTGGCGTAGACTTTCTAGCTTTCACCACTGACCTTTGGGCCTTGCCAGCACAGATCTGTAAAACAGACTGGTGTAAGTCCTTCTCATGGGCTCTAGACCTCCAGTTGGACTTGTGGGAGGCATTGTCATGGGCTCTAGGTTTTCATCTGGACTCATTCAGGACATTGCTGTGGGATCCAGGCTGTTGGCTGAATATTCTGCTCTTGTGTTGTGGACAGATTCCCACTTTCTTGTGTTAAACTCTGGGTGACCATCATAAAATAATATTATAAGTTCTGTGTCCTGATTCTAATTGTTCTCTGCACAACCCTGACTACAACATTATCTATTTGAATTTTAACTTTAAGTTAGATTTCCAACATATACAGTTGCTGAGATGTTATAAAGATGTACTCTTGGTTAAATCTTCTTTAAAATTTTTAATGATTATCAAATAATGTAATTTCAAATAAATAAATATGTTTTCTTTATAGTACTAGAAATAAAACTCACACACTGGCCAAATAATGGAAAAATTTTACTTAGTACCAGTGTCTTGCCATAATATTTGTCTTTATTTCTTCATGTCTTTTATCTGAGAAACAATGTAACCATTTCAAAGTCTAATGACCAACTGTATTCACTAAGAAGTAAACAAAACCCAACAATTCAAAACAAAATTTTTATTTATATTCCTTATCTAACAGACCTAACATGCAAAAAATTTAATTATTTTGTCAACTTATTTTAAAATAATGATATTCTGGCCCTGAATCAAGGCCAACAGATTGCTGTAGCTGCTGGTTTCAAACAGGAGCCTAAAGAGAATTCTTTCTGTGGTCTGTTGGCCATTTCAGAACTTTGCAAATGTAATGGTCAATTCATCAAAAAGAAATAGCGGCTGTGAGTGTGGCAGGCTTCGGCAGCCCACAAGAGAGACACCCTGGCGTCTCGGGACCTGCACCATGCAGCAACCTGTGGTGCTGGGAGAACAAGGAACTCCCCGCCTCTGGTGAGCGGCTGTGAGCCTGCCGGCGTGCAGGCTGAGAATCAAACATCTCATGTTGTCCCATCCCCCGTCCCATGTCCCCCTTCCCCAGCAACAAGTGGGAGCCAATGAACTGGACATCTTGTGAAAGATTGGCTCTGTTGTTTTGTATGAACTTTCCATATACAAAGATATGGACAAATATTTGGAAGAAAACAAGAGACAATATGATAAATAGTGAAGATCTCTGGTTGTCTAGCTTTGAGATTTATGCTTTCTTATGTCCCGTTTTGTTCTGTTCTGTTGTGTTAAATTTTACCCCCTTTAAAGTAAAAATAAAATAAAATAATTATATTCATTTATCACTTTAGCTTTTGATTTGAATGGAAGAAATATATACAGATATCACTTTCAGTGAACACAGTTTATTGATAAGATGCATAATTTTGTCCAAGTTACTTACCCTATCTTTTTCTTTTTTTCTAATTGTTTTTTTATCGGTACCGGGGATCGAACTCACAACCACACACTTACAAGGCAAGCACTTATGCCACTGAGCTAAATCCCCAACCCCTTTTTTTCTAATTCTGTACTGTAGATTACACTAGTACCTACCATATTAAGTAGTGTGACATTGAAAAGGACTAGTATTTTAACAGAGCAGCACACAACTGTATCTATGTGTTTGTTGACTACATCAGTTAAATTTTCCTTTATGACTTTGCATTTTTATACTGTAAACCTAAAAGATAACAAAATATTTTATATCATAATATTCTACACTTAAAATATGCTTTATGCTTTCTAATAAAAAGATAGTTATGGTTCTTTGGCAATTTTCCCTTTGGGGTGAATAAAAATTCCCTAAGTTTTACTGTTTGAAGTAGATGTTTTATGAAGATTCTAACAATACTGATTTCCTATATACTTAAGATGATTAGAAATTACAAGTTTCATGTAAAATTACTATGTACTCTATCTTGAGGATATTATTTTATATGAATATATATAATTGCCATGTTTACTATTATGCTTATAAAATATGTAATTATATTTTAAGGTCAACATTGATCAAAAGATCAAAACATGCCTATTTACAAGAAAGCATATCTATCATAATGTAAAGTTCAATTTTGATTTCAGGTCCGCAGATGATTTTCTTGAGTCCTTTGTGCTGAATGCACTCTGCCTTATAGGGTCTATATTATATACCAGCCTCTATATTATATATAACTCTATATTCTATACCAGCCTAGGAAGGCCTGGGGCCTGACTCTATTATCAAATAAATCAGTTATTTCCACATTATTATGTATTAGCATAATAGTTTAGTAGGTAAAATAAAGAATCTAGGGTGTTCAGGTTTTGCTGTTAATAATTATGCAAGTAATTTTGGTCCGCACAGTGTTTTGAGTTTCACAATTAAGGATAAATACTGTGAAGAAAATGCCTTAATAAAGAACTGAGAGATAAGATTTCAAACACTGCTGCAAACCCAGTCAGATGAGGACTTAGACTTGAAATCTCAGAAGGCACAGTTCATGTCATTGCAATGACACCAGGAAACACTGGTGGGAGGCCACTTGGTGACATTGATAAGGTAATTTCAGTAGGCAGCAGGAATAAACTTCTATTTGGAAAAGATTGCAAGGAGAGGAGACAGTGAACCTAAGGTAACACTGTGAAGAATTCATTATGAGAAAGAATGAAAGAGAGCAGAAATATTTGCAGGCTAGAGAGGCTGCTTTTTTGTTTTGTTTTGTTTTTTGTTTTTGCTTTTGGTGGTGGTGGTGGTACTGTGGATTGAACCCAGGGTCTTTGCACTGCATTAATCCCCCACATTTTTTAAATTTTTATTTTGAGACAGGCTCTTACAAGTCCCTAAAATGGCCAGGCTGGGCTCAAACTTGTGATCTTGGTGTACGCCACCACGGTTGGACGAGGTTGCCTCCTTTATAATGAAGTCCCAATGTGTGTGGATGCTGATGGGAATGATCTAGAAGAAGAAACAGTGCCAGAAACACAGGACAGTGATCAACACTCATAGATGGCCAAGACTGAGGACCAGAGCTAAGAACTATGTTCACCTTGGGTCTTGAACATGGGCAGTTCACCTGCAGTGACAGGAGAAAGCAGAGGTGGAGAAGGGAGGTGGGATGGGAAGACTGGCATCCTCACTGTGCAGAGCAGATGCGTGATCACCAGGCACAGGCGGCAGCTTCCCTGGCAGGGGGACTCTGCTCCCAGGGGCGGTGATCAGTTCACTGACGCGGACCAGTGCTTTCTGTGTCCTTCCGCCTGTGCTGGTGGCACCACAGCATAAGCGAATCAGATTTCCACAGGGTAAAGCTTTATCAGAAACTAAAACAAAGGAAATGAGAAGCGAGGGAGTTAAGGTTGTATCCAAGGGACAGATTACAGCACAGGGGCATGGGCAGAAGCTAAGTAAGAAAGAAAACCAGGAACTCGCTGGGGAGGGGAAGTAAAAAAATTGGTGGAATCAATAAATTTCCTAAAGTTAGGTACCAGAAGGAAAGAACGAGAAGGATAGGACAGGATAGAGAGTGAGGTACCTGAAACGGACATTACAAATTGCAGATCATACCAAAGAGAAGTTCTATTCTAGAACATGAGAGAGAGAATGAGTAGCTGAGGTAACATGGAATTCAAGACCAGTGTCAAAAAGTAGGCAAAGAAAATGAGAAATTGGGTTTGGGAAGAATCATTGATGCTGACGCTGATTTTACCAAGTTAGGAAAGAGGCTCAAGAGAGAACATATTTTGGGGAAGAGCAATGGCATGGAGATTGGCAAATTATTGCTGAAAGACGTGAAAGATGACCACATTGTGAAAACAAGAGATTCAAAATTCACATTTAGCAAAGCCTTGTAAGCAGTTGAAAAACAAAGATAACAGCTTCCTCTATTTCTGCCCCATTTTTTGAAGATTCAAATGAAAAATACCATCTTTAGGAGAAAATAGCACCCTGGTCAGTGAGGTGAAGACAAGAAGAGGTCGAAGTAATTCTAAGAGAATTTAAATTTTAAATCCCTTCACCTGGGGCCCCTATTTTCCAGATCTGAGCCTAAATCTTAACAACAGGATTGCTAGAACTCGTCTCCTGGGTTGTACAGTGAAACATGTAAAGGCACAATTTAGAAAAAGACAGCCCGGCTTAACCACTTAATAGCTGTTTAATCTCAAGACAGGAATGTAACCACTGTGGGTTTCCTCCTTCCTGAAACAGGGGTAATGATAATGCTTTCATGAAGATAAAATGAGTTCAGATAAGAAAAGCACACAGAGCAAGCTGTAAATCATAACTGATAGTATTACGTATTCAAACACCACCAGGATGGTATTCTGGAGATTTACTTTTTCTTGATGTATAACATTCCATATAGAGAGAAAGGAAACCAAAAGAGGTCTTATGAAAAAGAAGAGCAGTTAATATTTCAGTTTGATGGTGACATACTCGAGGAATCCATCTTGCTTCGGATTATAAGGGGGCTTCTAGACTAGGGTCATATGGAAAGAGAGCATCGGAAGCACTCCCCAAGCCCAGCCCTCATCACCTGCCTGTCCTGGTGGAGTCTGCTGTCTGCCTCCTGTCCTCCACCTTTCCCGTATACCTGTCCTTGCTTCGTTCCATTTCGTACTCTGTTTCTAAGCACACGTTAGTAAACATTGGTTTGATCTGATTCCAGGTGTGCTCCATGGTGGGAAATTGGGACTTCTCATCTGAACTTGTGGAATTTGCCCTCAGAGCCTTGCAGGCAGAATCTGTACATTTTCTGACTTAAGTAAGAAATTAAAGGATCCCTTTGCACTAAGATTTGGAAAGTGGGAGAGGTCAGAAAATGTTCCATAGTCACTTGTTGCATTTATATCTTTATGATTCTTTTACAAACATGTCTAAATCTGATGCTAATTGTAAATTGACGTATAGATCAGTTTAGCAGATGATCATTAACTGCTTGCTATATATCTAGTATTTGTGCACCAAGACGCAGAAATAAGAATTTGAGGGGTGGGATTTTCTGACTTTAAAGCAGTGCTTTGGGGTCAAGGATTATTTTTCTTTTTCATGTTGTTCTTACTCAGTTTCAAGAACATTATCTGATATTAATGTTCAATAAATAACAAATTTACTTTTTCTTTGTAGGCCTCTATTTGCAAACATGCACACCAAATAAGTTAAAATTTAAGCAGATAATATGTCTTTTAATTTGACAGCTATAAAACTCAAGGCAAGCCGGGGGTTTAGCTCAGCAGTGTAAGTGCCTGCCTGACAAGTGAGAGGTTGTGAGTTTGATCCTCAATACAAAAAAAAAAATAAATAAATAAATCTAGGCAAACCACGTGTGGCGGCACACTCCTGTAATCCCAGCACTTTAGATGCTGATGCAGGAGGATTGTTGCAAGTTCAAGACCAGCCTAGGCAACAAAGTGAGCTCAAGACCAGCCTAATTGCATAGTGAAAGCCTGTCTCCAAAAGAGAAAAAACAAAACAAAACAAACAAAAACCAGAACAACCAAAAAAAAAAAAAAAAAAAACCCAGGGAAATAAGAACATTGGTAGTGAAATAGAAAAAAAAATGTAGATATGAACATGAAAGATGATGAACAAATAATAGATTATAAATGCGTAATTCCTATTCCTTAGCCCACAATGAGCAATGCAATTCTGTGAGGCTTAAAACATGCATTTTCTTTTTTCTGATTAAAACAGATGGTTTGATCATCAATGTATCTGAGGTCTAGAAGACCTGGATATAGATTAAGCCCCAAATGTTACTGTCTAATACATATGGAGTCCATAGATAACCAGTATTATGCTTCATGTAATTATCTGAATTCTAATATATTCTACATAAATAAATGTTCTGAAATAAGTGTATGATATATTTATTGACTTTAAAATAATTGTCATGAGGTATAATTTTGTTATATATTTTGTATATTTTTTAGATATTTTTAAGGATTTTATTCCTTAGTTGTTCATGTTACACTATCCCTACGCTACTTAATTTGACTTTATCTCTGCTGTATGTTTCACACATTTTTGTTGTGACTGCAATAAATAAGATATGACAAAATTAGGTAGTTTTTTTGTTGTTATTATTGGAACTCATATGTAAAAGAGTAACCCATCTTCAGTTAATTTTCTTTCTTCTCATTCTATTTTCTATAGAATATTTTCTATGAATATTTTCTATATTTTCCAGGTTTTGTTCACTAACAAGTCAGAAGCAAGTTGGGCTTTAATGAAAAAGAAAACTCCTTAATAGGAAATGAGTTTGACTTGTATCTCAATATTTAGTATCTCTTTCTACATTAATTAATATTTCTATTAATTTTATGGCACATTTGCAACCTAAAGCAATGCTGAGTTAACAAAGGTGATTCACTATAGGTCTATAATGTTTATGGACATTATTTCTGTAATAAGATGGTTCAGCTTTAAAGGAGTCTTATGTTTTCAAGGCTTGATAAGCCCATTTACAAGTTCACATTTAAGATTTAACCAGTAATTATAGAAAATTCATTTAACCAGTAATTATAGAAAATTCATTGCAAAGTCAAATCAAGATAGCTTAAAATAAGATTATATAGGTTGATTAAACTTAATATTGTTTATATTTATATTATGATTATGTGATTGTTGTTTATAACTCCAAATGTACAATGAGGATACACCTAGGGGTTATGGACTTGTTAGCAGTTCTTCACCTATACCATTAGCTTCTCTATATTACCCTCTGGATTTTCTTCACATTTAGTAGCAACTTACCCCTCGTGTGTCAGCTATGCATACCAAAGTTATGGACCCTCTTTACACAATGATGTGTAAAGAGGAAATTGGGCCAAGAAAAAAGTTCAGATAGGGTAAGTTGTTTAAAAAAACTGTTTCAAGAAAATGTTTCAGGTAAATTTATGATTATAAGACTCAGGTTTAATATATAGTTTATCATATAGTTATAATTCTGCATCAATGATAAATGTGGCTATGTACTAAAGATGGAGTATTGTAAAAACTCCATCAGCTAAGACTTAAAACAATAAACTAGAAAAAACCAAGTTAGAGAAACAGGTAAAAAAAATATAGAGTATAATTAATCCTTTATTTTAAGGATCCTAATTATTTAATAGTTTTTGTTTATGAAAAATAAAATGCAATTTCATAGCAAAATAATAGAAGAATACCAGGAGTTAATACACTGTACTATTATATTCAAAGTAGTTATTTGGAATACGGGACATGACAAAAGATTCTCTTACAAAAAAGAAATAGATAATAGCACAAAACTTTCTTTTCAGTGAATTAAGAGAAACTCATAGTATAAATAAAACAAATTAGCATATATTCTTATGAATATGCTTTACTTAGTAGATATCTCATAACAGTCACACCTTCTAGAAGATGTCTATTGATAACAACCATGTGCCAACCCCACGGGGGAAAGAAACTGGAAAATTCAGGCTTAAGAATCAAAATTAAGAATCAGTTATTTGAAAGGTCTAGAAAATCATTTGGTCTGTTAATGTTTAAGACCATTAAATTATACTGTGTGTTCATTACTATATAACACTCATAGCTAATGCTATAGGTACAGACTCTAGAACTATTAAAAAAAATTTCTAACACTATCTAATTCATCCAAATCAAAGGTGATGTTACATGAGTTATTTGTATTAGATCAAATCTAATGTTATGTGAGTGTTTTGTATTAGTAGATGGGAGGAATATAATTTCTAACTCATAGTTTAACACACTTTTCTACATTTAATTCAAATAGGCATATATTTTTCTGACACAATGGGGCATCTAGACAGGACATTACAACTTTTTTTCATGTCACAGTTAATATCTGAATCTATAATTTAAAGATAGAGAAAAATAAAGACAAAACAGTGTTTCTAGAATTATATTTGAGGAAGAGCTTTGTTTACTTAAATGTCTGAGAAAAGGATTCCACTAGGATTACAGAAAGAATTCCCTTTATTCTAAAACTCATTCAAGCTAGGAAGAAAATGAAAGCACTATCATTTGCAATACATAGCTCTGATTATTATTATGACTAAATGAAAGCAAAATGAAAGTTGACATTTCTCTATTTTATATTTCAGAACTGAAGATTGAACAATGAATAAAGATAAAAGTCTACTGGGCTGCGTAAGTCTGGTATTAAAAATAAAATTACTTTCATTGACAGGTAAAATTGATCTGGCATTTCACAAAAGAAGATAATGGGATTTTTAAAAATGAGCTTCTTCTCCTTCATACAGGGCACTTCAACTATTTAAATAATTCAAAAGTTATTTTTCTTGGAAATTGAATCAGTTTTATATATGCCTGAAGCACACTAATGGGTATTCTCAACTTCTCCCCCTCCAGCAAAGGATAAGTCAAAGGATAGAACCTCTGAAAGTTATTACATTGCAGTAATATTTTTTGAGAAAAAAATAGTTGTTTGTTGATGCTAAATTTAATATAGGCAATACCATCTTACTGTAGCTATGGCATGGATAGAAAAGTCTTCAGTGGTGGCTGGCTCACAAGAGCCAGAGAAAGTTTATGTTCCTGTCACATTATAAATCATTAAGTATTTAAAAAAATTTTCTGATCTTATTTAAGACAAAACTCTCAAAATGCTTTTTTCCCCAATTTCCCTGAAGTTTTCATTTTTATGTTGAGTAGTTGCTATTGACAATACTAATAGTGAATATGCTTTTTCTAATTAATATAATCTGGACATTTGAGCATTACTGTACTTCATTTCTACCAGTGTGTGGATGTCAAGACCAGTCTGTCACTATCTTAAGCATCAGGGCTGAGTGCAATCAGTTATGTATACTTTCAAGCTTATAAATCACATCAGTTTAAAAAATTAAAGAAAAATCCAAATAAATAATATTCAAGCATAGTTCTTCACTACAAACTTAATTAGTCCTAAATCAAGATTTCTCTTTCTTTATATTTGACAAAATCTCTACCTCTTATAGTCCATTCACTATACATTTAATAGTTTTCTTGATAACTAGCTACATCTTTCTAGTATATCTGAAGTCCCCATCTGTAATTCTTAACAGCTAGCTAGCCACTTGCTGTCCAATAATATAGTAAGTCCTGACTTACAGTTTATGACCTTGGAATTACTTTTTTACTGGTTTTAGTAGCAAAAAGATAATAACTTCCTAGTGTTGAGAAAACAATCAAACAAAAACCCAAAGGCATATATAACAACACTCTTAACTTTAAAACAGCAATTAAGCTTTTAACGGACAGATAAATTGTGCTTACAGTCTACAATATGACATTTTGAACTTATATATGTTGTTGAATGGTTAAACATAGCTATTCTTTAGCTACTGTGAACTCTATCACTTTTATAGGTAAAACTGCTATCATGGATTTCACCAAGCTCTTGTGCTTAGATTTTAATGACAAGCAGAGAATTGGAAGACCTCGCGTCTCACCTTCCTGCAGCGCTGGAAGCACTATCTTCACTTTCCCACTGATCCTTTTTACTCCTTGGAACAGGCGGCTGCAGCATTTCAGCAGCTAGTGGATCAGCATCATTTTCTTCTCTACCAATCCATTCTCCAATCACACGGGGTCTCAGAAGAGAAGAATTAAAAGCCACTGTTTCCTGAAGGAAAGAAAAGAAGGTGTTACCTTACATTGGTTTTTCTTGTTAGTAGGCAACAGGAAAATAACCTTATCTAAAGTTATCACTGCTTTCTCAAACTAAAATGTTCTTTTTTCTCTTGGATTTGATATGAAACTTCAGTTCTCTCCATATCTACACAATGACTCGTTCCACCACATGTGAATTACACCAATTCCCAATGGTCGCTGTGATTTATTAGTGAAACCCTGCAACTTGATATGGAAGGTCACATGCGTGTTCTCAGGAAGGAAGAGCGAACACAGCACCCCTTTTGGGAAGAAGAGGCGGTTGTGGGGCTCACAAAGTTAAAGCATATGATAAACACTGCAGTTTCTCTCCAGGAAACTACATTGGAACCAAGAGACAAAAGCAAGAAGAGATAGGTCCAGATGCTTGAATTATCTCCATTTTAAATTTACAAGGATCCAATAAAAGTTTGAAGTGAAGAAGTTATCAGCAACTGGTATGTCATGCTAATTCAAAAATGTTAGTCTCTTTTAATAAAACTGAAATGAGGTGACCCACTCAACTATAAAATGTGGGTATGATGTAGCTGTGCAAACCATATTCAGAACACTGAATACGTGTGATTTCTAGGGGTGTATTAGGTGAAAAAAGCAAGTTAAAAAGCATTATCTATAGTGTGATCTAATTTTTGTTTAAAAAATTATATGGGCTTATTTCTATCATTCACTCCTTAATTTATAAACCTATTTTTTCACTAATATCTATGAAGATTTAGTATTGCAAATAACTGACATTCCAGGATAATAATAAGAACAAAATGTAATAAAGGTTTTATCTGAATGCAGGAACTACAGGTGATTTTAAGTATTTCCATGTCTTTTCAATATTTTATATGATTAATGTGTATTAATGTGACTTATCTGGTCATTTTTAAACCTTGATCTGAGAAACACAAGTTGCTTAAATTATGTTTCGTGAAAAGTTTTGGTATAAAAAGTGTTGAATAAATCTTTAAGAATTTGAACATGGTATTCTGAATCATTATAATTAAAAATACGTAAATTCAATATACAATTCAATACAAATGTAACATTATAATATATAAATGTAATAAAGTTAAATATAGATACTATAAAAATAACACATAAAATGTGACTTAGAACATATTTGATAAGCATTTCTCCAAATGATGACAAAAAGTTGGGCATCTTAATATTGTTTAAATCTTCATGAAAATATAGCAGGTAAATTGTATACAAGTATTTTTATAGCAACCAATTCCAATGACAAATTCTGAGTCAAGAAAACAAAGAACTCCAGTGAATTTCATCTGTGAAATTATCCAATCAATTTAATGTTTTGAAATAACTGGAAAGGCATGTTCATCTGCTACAATTTAATAGTGTTCAAAGAAAAGTAATTAAAATTATAATGGCAATCAATATTTAAATCTATAAATTTATAGATTAAAATACAATTAAATCTATATTTTTAAAAGCTGATTAGGGGAAAAGACTTGTTTTGGAATTAAAAAAAAACTATAAACATTATTTTCAGCCCCATAATCCATTTCAATCTATTTTTCTTTGAAATGTTATTCTGTGAATATCATTTTCTCTGACTGCAAAATGGAAGTGATGGAAATTATAAAACATTGCATCAAATGAATTCATACGTAACAATGACACTATAAAATTCTGTGTCTATGCTACATATAGTTATGTAAGGACACAGACCCTATTCGAGCCATTTCTATATATGTGATGTACCTGGAAATAAAATGGTAAACAGAATTGCCCAAATTGGTCAGGCTGGGCAAGAGAGATGCTCGGCTGGCCATACGGACAAAGGAAGAAGAGCAGGGAACCGATGGTGTGGGTTTTCACTGTATAAAGTTTTATTTCATAAAGTACCAAAGAGGTTGGATAATTAATTCAATGTGAATAATCTTATCTATGTAATGGGTTAGAATTGGGGTTGGATGTTTGTCTTGCTCTAAATTCAACAACAGCATGAGAACTGGTACAAAGAAACTAACCACTGAAACAACAGATATGAGTGGGTTAGGTGCTGTAAACAAAAGGAAAAGAAATACGATTTTAAGTTAGGTGTGATAAAAAAAAGTGGAGAACTGCAGAGAATCAGAAAGAACTCTTCAATTGCTTACTGGAAAGTTAAATAAAACGACAGACACCACTGCTGTTGGAAAGTACAGCACAGAGGGAAGGATAAATGGTTTGACGGTCAGGATATTTAACTCCAACCAGCAGCAGAAATTTAGTGAGAAATAACCTGGGAGCAAGGCAACCAAAGAGCTGCAAACACGATCAGGGGAGTTAGAAAATCAATGTTTTATGAGTGAAAAAATAGGACTCTCCTACTTTCATGTTTCTGCACAAACCTTTTTCTATGTTAGTGTTAATGAAAGGAAAGCAAAGAATAATTTCTCTTTTAAAAAGTACTGTATCTCTGCAAAAATTCTTGAATTTAGTCTATTTATACATAGGTTAAAATAGCAGACTTATCTTTGGTCTTATTATTTAGATTTGATTAAGCCAAACAAGAATCATTCCATATATCTCTCCCAAAGTACTTTAGTGAAGAGAGTAATTCTAAACTACAAACATCAGTATCTGACCAAATAAATGTAAAGATACACACTGAACATACAGTGTTCTCAAAAATGTCTTAAGCACATGGTAAACAAGTAATTTACAATTTCATGGGTGATTTTTATAAATCATAACTATCCTTTAGAAATGTAAAAATGCATTTATCTTTGTCCTTTCCAAGTTAGAGTTTCCTAAATATTGAGGTTCTTAAGCAAGCATACTTAAATTTAGTGAGCAAAGCATTTTTAGTCAGAAATTCTGCTAAAGGTCACAGATTCGCTTAGCACAGTCCATCAGCCACACGCTCACATGTCTAGGAACGAGTTACTGTACTCTAGATCAGCTCTTGCCAGCAAGGCTGCTCTCTGTGGCCAACTCAGAGTGACTTCAACTGCTCTGACCATGAGCTAAATTCTGTTCTAGTTTGGTTCTAAATACCCCCAGGGGCCATGACTCACGGCTTAGTTACCAGGTTTTGGTGTTACAGAGTGGTGGGGTCCACTGCAGGAAGCTAGGTCATTCTCACTGGCAGCAAACCCTGACAGGGTTATGGAATCTCTGCCTTCTCTTCCTAGTCTCTTCTTGCCAGCACCACTAGGTGAGCAGTTTTCTCTCTCGTGTATTCTCCACCAGGACACTGTCCCTTACCACAAATCCAAAGCAGATGGGCCAGGCAAACATGGGTTGAAAACCTGTGAGATCACGAGCCAAAACAAACCGTTCCTCTTTTAGGTGGTTTATATCTGGTATTTGGTATTTTGACATCACAGTGGAAGGCTGACAAACACATGCTTCATGTTACATGAATCTAATTTCTCTCAATAAAACTGGATGTTCATGAAAGGCTAGATCACACCTAACTCTTTTGTTTCCTAGTGCAATTCTGATTTCATAAAATAGCACAAAAAGGCATGGCTGGATTTTAAAATAATCTGAGGAATGAAAAATATCCATATGGTGAATTATAAAGCATCTTCATATCTAAATGTGTCACGTAAATAAATAATATAATATTTAAGTCACATCAAAATGTCTATATGATGATTATCCATCTTAAATAATGAATTTCCTATAGAGGCTTAAGCTTTTGAGTCATTTATTTTAATTCTGGCAGTCCACAAAAAGACACTCGTGGTACATATCATCCTCATAAAAATACATTAAATATGTGAACTTGATAATAATCTAAAACAAATCTACACACAGTTTTGATAAAGTAATCCACAAATTGAACTTGAGTTCAACTTGAAACATTCTTGCAGTAAGATACCATATGTATAAAATTTAAAACCATACAAAACTAAAGAACAGTCTCTCAGGAATATGTGTGGTAAAAAAAAACAACAAAAAAAAAGATAATAAAATTCAGTATAGGATGATGCTAACTATCATCAGGTAAGTTACACAAAGCTTTCCACTACATCAATAATTATTCTTCAGTTGTAAATACTAGGTATTCATTCTGTTATTTTTAAATTTTGATGCATGATATATTCATAGTACCTTTAAAGTAAACAGAATATATACTAGATTTACTGAAGTAGAATTACTTGCTATTTTTTCAATATATTTGGTCCAAATATATTTCATTCTTCACTTAATGGAAGTATCTCTCTTAGCCAAAAGATTCTGCTTATCATTGATATGAGAAAATGAAATTAATCAGAAGAGGATTTGCTTATTTTCTCACTAACGAGCTCACCAAATATTATTTTTATCTAGAGTTACATTTGAAGTATCATTTCTTCTTTTCTAAGGGTGGTCATATGGAAAGCACTCAAACACTTGTGTGAATGAACAATACAAAGTTTAGATAATAAATAGTTAAATAATATATTACCAAAATTACTAGTTATTAGGGAAAGATAAAACCACAATAAAATAACACTTTACAGCCATAAATATGGCAATAATTTCAAAGACAGACAATAATTAATGATATCAATGACTTGGAGGAAATGGAACCCTCACTCTCTGGTGGGAAACTAAAATAATACACATTATTCATTATAGTTGAAAAATGGAAACATTGTCCACAAAATGATGTCCACAATTGTGTCCATTATTTGTCCACAAAATGATGAATGAATTAACAAAGGGTGGCATAGTTATACTATGGATTATTACACAGCAACAAAAGCGAATCCAGTGCTGATTCTTCTACAACATAGTTTAACCTTGATAACATTATTCTAAGTGAAAGAGGACGTCACAAAGACTACTCTTGTATGATAAAAACGTAGCTGTATTGTCTGAAATTTTCAGAAGAAGCCAATCTACAAAGGTAGAAAGCACGTTAATGGTTATCTATGGCTGATGAGTAGAGAGACTTGGGATCAGCTGCTAGTGAGGATGGGATCTCCTTCGGGGATGATGAAAATATCCTAAGCTTTGGCTGTGGTAATGGTTGTGCAACTCTGGGACTATACTAAGGACCAATAAACTTCACTTTAAACAGTTGGATTTTATGATGTGTGAATTATGGCTCAATAATGCTACTAATGCATTAAATTTCTTTTCAGATTTTTCCATTTTATGGTGGAATAGAATATTCCATGGATTTGGGATAAGTCAGATAAGGAGTCAGAAGATAAGTTGGGAGTGTTTATTTTAGTTCTATCAAGGACTAGTGTTGAGATGCTAAGCAAATTACTTAATCATTCTAGCCTCCATTTTCTTATTTGTAAAACAGAAAATGCATAATCACTTGTTTGGATTGTAGTTAGAACCAAATTGTAAAACCATACCAAAATATATCTAGTATAATACAGAACTAATAGTTGCACAAAATTATTGTTCTTTTCCTTCTCTTATTTTCTGCATCCTCCTAGTTGTGATCTAAAACTTTACTCTTTATTTTGGATATATGCAAAATGATGAAGGCTATAACGAATAATAAAATAAGTTCCTTTGTGTTTTACACACATTTTCTTCCATTATAAGCTCACGGACAAACTCACTTCATCTTATCTTATCCTTTCCTAATTCCTCTTTCTTGCCATGATTATGTCCTCCTTTCCATCATATCTCATTTGTAATTATTCCAGTATATATTTCTTTAAAAGCACAGTGGTATTTTTTGTAAATAAATATAACAGCATCATCTCACTTAGCCTTAAATCAACAATAATTTCTAATAACAATATGGATTAAATTTTCAAATTTCCCTGATTATCTCAGGAGAATTGCCTTTTTATTTGCAAAAGTCAAGCTCTCAGCAAGATTCCATTTGTAACTACTGACAATCTTTCACATTTCTCTTAATCTACTCTTCCTCTACCTTATTTTGCTTTTGTAGTTTTTGATTGTTTGAAGAATCTGGGGTCTAGAGATTTTGTCCTATAAGTTCTGCAGAGTATACATGTTTTCCTTTGCATTCTTGTGATGTGGTTTGAAGTGCTCCTCTCTTCCTTGTAATTTCTGAAAATTAGCAGTTAGAAGTAGATGAAAGTTGGTTGTTTTTGTCTTTGCCAATAGCACTTCACAGAGAATGGATCTTCTTTTATCTGGAGGCACAGAAAACCCCTTTGACTGTTTTTCAGTAATGTCAGCAGCACTGAACATTTTGCTTAGAGCAATTAACTCACCAAATTGCCACACAATGATGGTCTAATCTTATAATGCTGCATTCATTTACAAATGGAATATTGTAAAGAAAAATTTCCTGTCATTAAATATTTGGTTATCCTGAAGGACACAATTTGTACAGAAAAGGCAGATTAAAAGTTTTACTCTTTCTTTTTACTTTTGCCAGTTTTTTAAAATAATTTTGGATCCACAATGTACTCCAAAGATTTTTAATGAGGGATTTTTGGATAAACATATCAATTTAAATTTGATATAATTCACTAACATTGTAGGTATTATTCTTTCCTATTTTCAGACTTTCTCAACTCTTTCCAACAGGATACTTTTTCAGTTGGCTCCTAAGCTCTTTTGATAGACTCTAGTTTTGTTTTGTTTTTTTGTTTTTTGTTTTTGTATGACAAGATATAGTTGGGGTTGTGTTTGGTTTTGTTTTTGTTTTTTTGGTTTTTGGTTTTTGGTTTTTGGGACATTCTCTGCTCCATATTTGGAATAAGTCATTTTTCAAGGAACATTGATTCCTTTGAGAGTGAAATAATACCTAAAGATAGAATCTCAGGATTATTAATTTTTAAAGGATTGATAATGGAAGATAAAGTTAAGAAAATGTATTTTTCAAATATTTTATTTTTATATAATTCATACTTATGAAAAGCTATAATAAGACAAAGATAAACAAAGAATTCCCATTTACCTTTTACCTCAACTGCTCAAATGTTGTTAAAGTGATACCATCAACATTGTTGGGTGATATTTTGCATATAATTTTCACTAACATTATGCCTTATCATTTACATATATGAGAATACATGTTTATATAAATTTTTTATCTACAATAATTTTCCAGAATGACTTCTGATGTGATGTTTCCTTGTTCCAAACACTTCAGAATATAAGATATTTTCACATATGGCTACCATATGACAATAAAAACCAGTAATGAATAGGGAGATAATATTAATATGCTAACCTTTTTAAAATTTCTCTAATTATCCAAACAATGTTGCTCATGGCAAAAGAAAGTCCTGCATCACATGTGGTATTCAGTAACCATTTTTCAATTTCCTTTAATCTGAAACAGTTTTTAGTCATTGATGTTCAAGACTTTAATGTTTGCAAAAAGTCTGATAAATTTACTTTTTAGAAGATCATTCAATTTATATTTTTTAAATGTTTCCCTGTGATTGTATTTACACCATGCATTTTTGGAAAAAATTACAAGGAATGAGTTTTTTTTTTTTCATTTCAAAAGGCACACAGTGTTGATTTCTTTTCAGCATTGTATTACCCTCATATGTGATTGTATTACCCTTGATGATTTAAGGTGGTGTCTTAGTACTTTCTCCAACGCAAAGTTGCTACTTTTGTTAATTAAAAAGTATTCTCTGAGAGGAGGTAACTTTGAAACTATGTAAATATCCTGGAATTCATCAAAATTTCACCCACTAACTTTAATGGATTTTGTTGATCTTGACCGGCACCTATGCTGTAGTTGCCAGTTTGCAGTTTTCTAATCCTATGCAATGTTCAATTCTTAACACTTACAATCTGAAACCAGGATTATAGAATTTTCACTCAATTTTATTCATCTTACATGCATATTTTCCTCTTCATGTCAAAAATTCTAGCTCTAAAGATAGTAACATGCTAACCTCTTTGGTACATTACTCAAAGCATACAAAATAAATCCACTATAAATACATCCACATTATCATTAACAACATGATTAGTAACAAAGTTTAAGAGTACACTGCTGTTCTCTCTGTCCTGAAAGTACGTCCCCCTACAATCAAACCCCTGCTTAAATGACACACGGAAATTCATTTCCATGTGTTTGTGCCATCAACTTGAAATGCAATTGCACTAATTCGTTTCATTGTCTTCCATTATTTAAAATTGATACTTTAAGATTTAACACTTTTAAAATTATGTAAAAATTTCACATGGTTCTAAAAATAAAATAGTCAAAATTCTAAGAAGTCAATCTTCTATCCCTGTCTTCTCTCCTCTACTTTTTTTATTTTTACCTTCCCTGCTGATACAAGTAACTTTAAAAAAATAATTTTATGTTGTATGTATGTATGCATGCATGCATGCATGCATGTATGTATATGTTGCATAGTATGATGGGTTTTGATATTATTTTGTTTGCAATATTAGTAAATATATGTACATTTTCATTTTACTTTCCTAGATAAATAGTAATATACTATAAACATTTTTAGTCATCTTGTTTTTTCATTCACCAATATATGCTGAAGATCATTCTATAATGCTGTATATATTCTTTATATAGCTATATAAGTCTGTATTTTGTGGATATACTAAATTTATTAAGGGTTTTTGTTGTTTGTTTGGTTGGACCTTTTTGAAACAGGGCTTCACTATGCAGTTCAGGCTGGCCTTAAGCTCATTTTTCTTGTAACCCAGGCTGGTCTCAAACTCAGAAATTCTCATGCTTCAGCCTCCTGAGTGATGGAATTACAGGCAAGTGCCACCAGGCCTGGCTTCTTTTAATTGACATCTCATTCCTTCCATTTTTTTAATACTAAAATAGCATGACAGACAGATGGAGGTCTCTTCATATTGTTTAATGTGTCCTTGAAATAGGTCATAGGAACAAGATCACGTGATCGGTGAGCATTTGCACAAGACATGTTTAAGTGACTGCAGTATTTCCATTCACGGTGTTTGCACTGTTTCCCATTCCCACCAGCAATGTGTGAAAGTGCCTGATTTCCAGAACCTCACTGAAAGAGTATTTTAACAAACTGGGAGACTTTTGTAAATCTAGTAGATAAGCAGTCATGTTTAATTTTCATTTCTTTTATTTTAACTGAGGCTAAGCATCTTTTCACACAGTGAAGGATTTTTTTCCTCTGTGAGGAATTTCCTTATATAGCTTGATTCAGTAGAATTTAGATCTTTCATACTCTGTGTTGAGACGCTCCCTATAACTAGAGATACTAAGCCTGTGTCTGTGAAATAATTCCAACCAATTTTCCTTGACTGTCACTTTCTGTGTTTTGTTTATAACAGATAACTTTTAGGGACAGATACAGACAAGAACCAAGTGGTAGAAGATATAGCAAAATATATGATTATTTTCCTTAATGTTAGAATCATCACCTGGTTTTAAAAAATCAAACATATGGTCAACATAGCATGGAAAATAGCTCTGTGGAATTTTCCCACTGCCAAAAATACCATGTGGTGCACGTGTGGTTGCACGTGAGCGCAACACGGAAGAGAAGCAAGACAAAAGGTGCTTCTTAAGTACGCCCCGTTGGATTTAGGAAATATCAAAACCATGACTGAAATAATAACGCAAAAGTGCAATGCAATCCAGACTTCTTTGCCCGGGAAAAGCCTCTTAGAAATAAAGAGTGAATAGCTAAACAAAGCTATGTGGCAAAATGACATCCTTACTTCAGGAAAGTCAACAAGTCACCACTGTACTAACAGTGAAGTAGGCATCACGTAGCAGCTAGCCCATGGCAGGTGATGCGTACAGTGGATTCCACTGTCACCCACATAACCATTCTGAAATAATGCAAAATAAGCTTTCTTTGAACTTCTTAGCTTCTCCAGAAGGCACAACAGTAAAGCAGTGACAAGCATGGCTTTGGAGCTAAAGTGTCCTCCTGTCTGGGTTCTGCAGGTTGTTGCCCATATCTGTAAATTTGCTCCAGCTGACAAACTCTCTGAAGCTTCAATTTTCTTGTTTGTAAAATGGAAATAACAAAAGCTCCCTTCCAGGGCTGTGGTGCGTGGAAGTGAGGACATGTACTTTAAGCATTCAGATCAGTGCCTGTCTGTCAGCAGTATTCACAGTGAGTTTTATATATGACAGGGATACTACCCGAACTCGGAATATGCTAAGCAGTAGTTCCCACCCTTCTTGGCCTCAGGGACTGATTTGTTGACAGAAGGGTCAGGGTAGTGTGGGGTGGTAGGTGGTTTCAGGAAGATTCAAAAGAGCATGAGACCTAAATCCCTCCGGTAGGGCATGTGCTCCTATGAGACTCTAAGGCCACTGTCACTGCCGATCTGAGGGAAGCTTCACTCAGGCGGGAGTGTGAGTGATGGAGAGCCGCTGTAAATACAGGTGACACTTCACTGCCCTCCTGCCTCTCACCTCCTGCTGCGTGGTTCCATAATTGGTCTGTGGCCCTTAGGGTTAAGAACTCCTGTAAACATACACACTTTTCTTAAACTAAAACATCAGGAAAGCCAGTCCTTTGCTTCTGAGACTAGTGGACAGTCCTACCAGTAGCTCCCTTTTGGTTATGACACCAGTCTAGGTCAGTGGACACTGATCTAGGAATTCCCACAAAAGTAAGGATCTTATTAAAGGAAAGGATGATTTTAAATTGTAATAAAAATACATAACATGAAATTATCATCTAAACCATTTATTTCTAAGGTACAGTTCAGCTGTCGAGCAGACATCATCCGTCTTGCAAAACAAGTTCCAGACTCGTGAAACAACTCTCCACTTTCCCTGTGCTCTGACCTTCACAACTGCCACTCCTGCTCCTGTGCATGTGACAACCTAAATTCCTCATGTGAGTAGGGTCAGAGGCCATCTGTCTTTCTGTGATGGACTTACTTACTAGCATGAGTTCCTCAAATTCATCAGTGGTGTACACCGTGACAATGATTCCTGAATAATGAAGCAGGAACATGAGTGTACGTATGCACCACATTTTGCTTGTCCATTCATCAGCTGACAGGCATTTCGGCTGCTTTCACCTCTTCACTACTGTGAACACTACTTCTATGAACATGGGAATACAAATGTCTCTCACAGATCCTGATGAATAATACATACTTAGAAACAGGATTGCTTGAGCCCTTAGAGTCTTATTCTATGCTTATGAGCTTAACAAAATGCTTAGACTAGGTATTTTTTTAAAAAAATAGAAATCTATTTCTCACAGTTCTGGAGATTGGGAAGTCCAAGATCCAGAAAGAAGTTCCATGTCTGGTAAAGACACATTCTCTGCTCTCTACTTCTTAGTGAGTCCTTGCTGCATCCTCACGTGGAGGAGACAATGAACATTGTGTCCTGACACGGCAGGGGCAGTGCAAGGACCAAATGGGCTCCACAAAGCCTCTCGCTAAGAAAATTAATCCCATTAATCATGAAAGTGCAGTCTCCTGACCTAATGACTTCCTAAAGTTCCATTTAATAATACCATTACACTCAGGATTAAGTTCAAGAAAAATTGCAGAGGGGTACAAATACTAAAATCACAGCATATGGTAATTTTATTTTTAATTATCTGAAGAACTGCTATGCTATTTTCCATAGTGGCTGCATCATTTTGTATTCTAATCAACAGCACATAAGGACCTCAATTTCTTCACAGCATTGTCAACACTTGGTATTTTCCATGGTTGCTGTTTTCTTTTTTTTTTTTTTTTTTTTGTGGTTGCTGTTTTCTTACACTAACCGTGTTACTGGCTGTGAGACAGTATCACACCAAGGTGTGATTTGAATTTTTCTAATGATCAATGGTGTTGAACATATTTTCACGTGCTTGCTGGACATCTGTACATCATCTATGGAGAAATAGCTACTCAAATTTTTTAAATCTATATATTTATTTTAGTTTGTTTAATTTTATTGAGCTCTTTACATATTTTGGACAGCATTGCCTTGCCAGAAATATGATTTGTGAAAGTTTCTCCCACTCCACAGGTTTCTTTTCTCTCTATTGAATGTGTCCTTTGGTGCACAGAAGTGTAAGAATACTTTTGAGAGTGTTAGTGACTACATTTAACAGAACCTGCTCCATTAGGACAAACGAAAGACAGTTCTCTGGAGTTTGGTAGCAGCGGTGGTTTATTTTCCCATGAATGACTAGTGTGCAGTGATCTTGTGAGTGGCACTGACCGGCCAAAGTTCAACTACAGAACAACGGAAGCCACAATATAGAACCCTGAAACTGCATTCTGTTCAGGAAGTTTATATTCTTTCTAAATTCTATTCCTTTTGAAGTGATTTTCTTGTATACTTCTTTGAAATTTCCATATTTTGGGTATTTTAGCAATATACATAAAATTGTTTCTAGCAGGCAATCAATGTTATTTTCAGTAGTTACTAAAATCATCTAAATTAGGGCCAGGGATTTAGCTCAGCGGCATAAGCACTCGCCTGGCAAGGGAGAGGTCATCAGTTTGATCCTGGTACCAAAAAAAAAAAAAAAAACCTTCAAATAAAATCATCTAAATTTTACAGAAAAGGAAACTAAACCCATCATCTACAAATAATTTCTTGATGGTAACATGGTTAGTAAATGGTGGTACAAACATTTCATCCAAGGCCTATCTGTAGATTTTTCCATAACACTAGAATACTTCCTAAATCAGTGAACACAAACACACATAGTATGAGACAAGGAGTGTCATCTGAAACAGTCACTGTGTATTCACGGAACATATGCAAGGTGACCTGTCTCTCTTCAGAGTTACCAGGGACAGTTGGAAGTTGATGGATGGATAATGGTCAGAAGGGAGAAAATGGCATGAACAGAAATACGGAACTGAATAAGAATATGGGCTGGAGGTACTACAACCTAACTGCCTTATCCTCTGTATCCCTTGTTGGTCAAGTGTGTGGGCGCACACCTGTGATCCCAGCACTTGAGAGGGTGAGGCAGGGGGATCACTATGAGTCTGAGGCCAGTTGGAGCTACACAGTAAGTTCAAGGCCACCCTGAACTACATAGGGAGACTCTATCTCAAACAAATAAACCAACAAACATCCTTCCTATCCACGGAGTACAGTATAGAGTATGATTACAGAAGAGAGGGAAAAAAGTATGAATAGGAACGAGGACAAAGAAGTCTAAACTACAGATGTGAGCCACAAGATGGAGACCTAATTCTAGTCCTAGAAATTAGTATCTTATTGAGTAGGTAGCAGGTAGTCTAGGAAAACATTTCAGCGAGTGTCTGCTTTGTAAAAGTCCCTCTGGTGGCTCCCAGAGTTCCCTGGCTGAGAAGCTGAAGCAGTGAGTTATTGAAGCTGTGAAACCTGTAAGAGGGTGAGTGAGGAGGAGGATGGAAAGTAGGGCAAGGCTGTGGGTTCTGTTTAACACTGCTCTCAGCCTGATCCCTCCTAGAGCTTTGGAACATGAACAATATCCCAAAGTCTAATTTCAGCAAGCACCAACCCAGGCATCACTGGCCAACACAGGCCTCGCAGCATGAGGCAGTCAGTGCCCAGGAGAAGAGAGAGCTCCAAAGCACCCCAGACTCAGGCCTTGAGAGATGGTCCACATTGCCTTGGTGATAAGGAACTGGGCAGGCACCAACGAGGGCTACTTTATGGCATTTCAAAGGGTGAATTAGAATCACAGGCACCTGAAGAAGTGCTCATGAAGAATACTGCCATCTGGGATAGTGGTTATTCGGCAGACTAATGACTTCTCAATGATTTCCATGTTTTAATGCCTAAAACCTATGACTATGTTACTTTACAAAGCAAACAAAACATTGCAAGACTAAAGTTCTCGACATGGGAAAATTATATGGGATAGCTAGGAGGTTCCCACATAGCATGATTCTATAAATTGAAAGGTGTTTGTGGCTAAAGTGAGAAAGATATTGCTCAGTATAAAGGTACAGTGAGAGACTGTGCACTAAGGAACACAGCAGCCTCCAGGACTGTGAAAAGGCAAAGAAGCCGATTTCCCCTGGAGCCCTCAGGAAGACGCACGGCCCTGGTGACAGCTCGATGTTAGCTAACAACAAGGTTTGCGTTCAAGGTTTGCACTCAAAACTACAGACCTGCAAGATAATAAATTTGTGTTGTTTTAATTTGTTAGAACATCATGGGAAACCAGTACCTTGGCTAAGAGGGGGAAAGGAAAAGAACGAGGGATAATGATGGACTTGCCACAGTTTTTTTCAAAAATGACCTTGATAGTAACATCAATCCTGTCTTATCTTTCATGTGAATTGAAATTAATTTTATTGTGACCCATAAACTACATTTAAAGGCATAGAAAAATAAAATGGCAGTTGAAATGTGACTGCCACAAAACACTATTTTGTGACCTAAGAGGAATATATATGCACTGAATCAAAACCGGAAAGGAACCAAGAAGAAGCTGTTTCTGCTCTTCTTATTACAATACAGACAGAAGTACCGAGTCAGCACAGGTTGGAAATCATTGATTGACTGCTTTCCAAAGGCTGCCTGTGCTTGGCTAAGTGTTTAGAAAAATTCCGGACTGTAAGCTTCGTGGTCACCAGGGGGTGCTATGGGACAAGCGCCTGGCTCATCACAGGGGAGCTCCCTTGGAAATCCGATCTGAGAGTGCAGTCATTTTTTTATGCACTGACATAAAAATGCTATTTATGAAACTACTGGCATCTTCCTCAACACAAATGCAAAATAATATATGTGGAATAAAATTCACCAATTTCTATTAAGTTTTCAAAATAAGAAATATTAGGTAAGCAAATAAAAGTCATCAGTGTGGTGAAATTTTGTTAAATGGTTATCCCTGTCCTAGATCTGGAGGAAAGAAGAAGGTATAAGTGAAGGATTGGTCCCAAAGATTGTAACTGACCATTGTCAGGACCTCCATAATGTATCCAGTGTAGGCCAAATCCATTTCAGTACAAAAGGATTATTAGAGTTCCTTGGTTTACCTAAAAACTATAACTAACTATGCTGTTGCACATCAGAGAACAGGAAAGAAGGGGAGATGAGATCAGTCCCCAAAGCTCATGTAGTGGTCATGTGGTCAGGGTTTTGTAGAGTGTACGAGAAAAAGCAAGTGAATCAAGAAATGATGATTATACAGTTGTACTTAAAAATCACATAGGCCATAATGGAAAAGGAGAGGGTCACTAGTTTCTGAAAATTGTAAGGAAGGTCAGGACATAAGGAGACACAGTAAGCAACACAATAAGGGTCATTCAGAAGGAACCTAAAAAAGCTGAACGAAGCCAGTAGACCACTCTTATTTTTCATGTTTGTTGTTCTATACAATCAAGGTCTGGTTTTTCCTATAGTTAGTATGTATATAAATTACATCAGTGTTAAAGTATATGATGGCTATTAAAGGGTCCTGAGTTCAGTCCTTAGCACCACAAAACAAAAAACCCACAGAGTATTATTCATGCATATATTTCTTGAATCAGAATGCATTAATATGGCACAGAATTCTAAAGTTGCATTTTCATTTGAGGGAGAGTGTTAACTTTATTGTATTTGCAGAAAAATGTACAATTTTATTTTACATTTATTATTTTAAAATGTCATGATTTACATGGTCTCAATTTTGTATATTATCATTCCCTATCTGTTTATTTGGCCATCAAACCAAATTTTAATATATTTTTATTTAGCAAGATACCCGGACTGATGTTCACCAGGTGAATTTCTAAGTTGGACATCCTTTCTATATTACTGATGCCAGAGTTTTTCATTGAAACATAGATAACAACAGATTAAATGCAGAAGTAGATATAAAAACCTGTAGTTTTCACTTGAGCCAAACATTAAAGAGATTTTCACAAAGTAATCGAGAACACATTCTCACTAATATTTTACGTTGAGAAATAAACCATTTTTACATGTGTTATTTTTAAGGCAATGGTTTTAATCCCCACCAGTTTACAATGATAAGCATAGGAAATTTTTATCAGTTTTAATTTTACCATGGCAAATATTAATACACATATCCTGCCAAAGTCTGTGGGGGGGTTCTTTTAGTTATTAAGTATTAGAAAGAAGTCATGAAAACAGAAACATCGAAAAATTCTGCCCTAATGATTACTAAAAGTATATCTTTCAATCAATTCAATCAATATAAATTCATGCAATTTATATAAACATGTTTAACAGACATCTCAAATAATTTTAAAGCAACCTCTTGGTTTTATAACCAATCTGGCAAATTTCTCTTTTCCTAGTTTTTCCAATTTTGCTGAATGACAGCACAGTGAATTTGGTTGGTTGCTCATTTCCCAATCATAGGACTGTCACTGAATGACTGACTGCACACAGCCAATCCATGAGAGTTCCACTGACATCCCGTGAAAATGCAATCCCAGTTATACTACTCTTGCAAGCTATCACAACTGCCAGTGCAGTTTAAATCATCATCTTAGTCTCTTGGCATCTTGGAAAATTAAAGCAACAAAAAAAAATCTAAATGATTAAAGTTTTCAAAGGGTAGTAACAGAAAATCACCAGTGCAATATCTTCCATATCATCACCCAAATCTAAATAATTTACACAATGTATTATTCTTTCAAGATAGCAGTTTAGTCATTAAACTAATTGTGGTTTTTTGTAGCCAAATTTGAAGGCCATGATGCAAGAGAGTAGGTGACATATAGTTGATGAGATAATTTTCATCGACGAGTATAAGCATGTAACTTTGAAAGTTTTACATTAAGACCAGACAAATTATATTTGAACATTTTGTATGTTTGAGAAAGTTCTTAATATAGATGATGGATTAAAATGTAGGTTTTACACTTCATTTTCATTAGATATATATTCAACTTACCTTATCAAGTTCATCTGAAATTGCAATACCTGGGATTCAAAAGAGATTTATAAAAAAAAGTTTTAGAAACACTCCTTTAATAATCTAATGTTTAAAAAGAACAAAAGTTCTATTTGTAAAACTAGTGCATTTTTTTATTCTGTTTTTCACTTTGCAACAGTTCTTCCACATATGGCAGCAATCCTTTCTACCAGTGAAAACAAATTAAGAATTTAAGTCAACTTTATGATAGCACAAGCTGATGAAACAACACAGATGCAAAGAAAATGAAACAAGTATCATACTTCTTGTAGTTTGTTAGAGGTAGAACAAACATCCAACGACAACTGTAGAAATACTGTCTTTAGGTTATGATGACAAAAATGTAGCTTAGCTTGTTATAATTTTGCTCCTTTTAGTGATTTACACTCCCATAATGAGTGGATGTTAAGGTAGAATGGTGACTGAAATGGTAAAAATTTATTTAAACTTTCTTGTTTTGTTTATGAAGAAACAGAAAATATGTTTAAGGCCCTCTGACAGCTTCTTGAGCCAATGTTTACTTCCCTGCATGGTGATGACCAGTAAATCTTTATAACCAGCATCAACTTTTTCCTGAGCATTTGGGCTCAACCTCAACATGCCAGGCTAAAGATACCATCCACCAGAGTCGGGACAGAAGAAATAAAGGTAGACAAAAAGGAGACAAGGCATCTCATGATTTTAAAAACAAAAACTGCAGCTTCAGGACACAAACCCAGCTTAAATTTCTCTTTTCTTTTCTCCCCAAACACAATAAGCCCGGGCATTTTCCTTCTACCTACAAATGGAATCTTTCCATTCTTTTATCCACTAATGGAATAAACCACCTCTTATCACCCGAGATCGGCCTTTCCCTCTGCGTGGGCTGCACCCCTGTCATTTGTGAGGACTGTCACCTACAAACAGGCTCTCTCCCTTCACTCACAGCCTTTCAGCAGTAAACTGAACTCCTTCTTTCCATATATTTATTCACCAGCTGGGTAGATTTCCAATCCAAACCTCCCATAAATACACCCAGATCCAGACTGTGACGCCTTTTCCTACTGAGGGCCCACACTCTTTATTTCCTTGAGTGTGTACTTTTGAATTTCTGATTAATAAATTCTTTTATGCTACTTACAGATTTGTCTTGTAATTTTTTTCCTTCAAAAGGAGTCATTGAACCTGCAACTTACTCGAGAGTGCACTGCATCTACTCAGGCTGTCACTGCTTTGGGAGCCACTAGCGTGCCGTCCCGTGATACTCCCCACTCACTTTGATTTTTGTTTATTTACTATTTCGTGAACAATGACATGCCTAGGGCTGAACACAAGGTTCTGTGGATCGGCACCAGAGTAACTGTGGTCATCCTTCAGGTTTGAAATAGAGGAAAAAGAGAAGCCGATGTCAAACTCCTCCTGAGAGCAGACCTGAGAAGACCAAATTGAAATCCAAGGGAACATAGAGAAAGTAAGAATAAGACTTCCAGTTGAAGTTCGGTGGACTATAAAGAGCAAGAAGGAGTTGAAAAAGAAAACCTGAAAACAGCCTCTAAAGAATAAATTGGAGTAAAGAACTGTTCAGATCCCCTTTCCTGTTTAGATGCAAAATTCATGCAGATGGTAAAGTGGGGACCAGTTTCTATGCCATCTCCTGCCAGCAGATAGAAGCTCTGAAGGGATTCTCTGAAGGTTTGATGTCTTGAAGAGTTGCACAAGACACACAGAAAAGCCAGTGAAAGTGTACATTTATTTAAGGCAGAAAGTAGGTGCGCTCTGCAAGGCAGGAGCAGGCCAGCGAACAGATCACAGGGCCGTGAGGGTAAAGGAAACGTGGCTTTGGTATCCAGAGTTCCTGCACTGGCTTCTTCCACATGCAGTTAAGGCATCAGAACATTTGTCCTATCAAAACCTCCCTTGGCTTGGAGCCAGAGTAAACCACTCTATGGAAAGACTTCCTTGGCTTCCTGCCAGAAGTTAATGGAGGATTAAAAATACTGCTTTTCTGATTGGTCCTGAAAACAACACCAGACTGAAATGAGGGACTGAAAACACCGCTTTTCTGATTGGTTCTGCATACAGTACTTGGGAGCCCAAGAGTCATCTTGGGTTTTTTGACTTCTGACACATTCTGCCCAGTTAGTTGTCCAATTTGCCCCAGCCCTAATCTCTACCTCCTTCCCCGCCCTACTATGATGGGGATGAATCAATCATACACAAAGCAAAACGAAAATAAAAGCAAAAAAACCGCTAAAACCCCCAAATATCATTTCCTCATCACAGTAAACAGCATCATTCTTTTCCGTAAGATCAAAACCGGAAATGCAGGCGTATTTGAGACACATTCTTCATAGCAACATTCTACGGCGTATTTTTTTTATAAAAGTAATTAAGAATTGTTATGTATCACTATGTGAGAGAGAGTCTGGTTACCACTGCAGAGAAGGGGCTTTTAAACTTAGCAGTTACTCAGACTTGCCGTGCTGTGAAGGAGGCTCCTCTAGCCAGCTAAGAAGAGACTTCACAGAGCACTGCGCAGAAGGTCAGTCACCACTGCCCAGCGCACCTTAGTGGGCTAAATCACGGCACTGCAGTTGGGGAGGAGGTGTGCGACAGGTAAGCGATCCCAAAACTTTCCAGGCAATTATGAACACTTCAAAAGACCTGGCCTAAGTCACACATTCACAAATGTTCGGCTTTAAAAATATACAAAACTACAGGTGATCACTTTGAATAACTTTCATTTTACAAAAAAATGGAATCTTGACATACCACATGGCTTATGTCACATTCTGCAGTATTTTAAAATATGATATTCCAGTTTATGAAGGACAAACTTAGGTTTTAAGAGCTTATATTTATGGTTGCTATATTTTAAAAAATGTTCATTTCTAATATCAATTCAAGATCAGTATTGCATTCTTATTTAAATGTAAATACTTAAAAGAATTAGTTCATTTAAAGATTGAGAGAAGATAAGATGAAACAAAATTCTCTTTCTCATTCTGAATCATAAAGTTTATATATCTGAAACTAAATAACTCACGGTTCAACTGATTAAGATATTTGAAACTCTTTGAATTTTGGAAATTGTTGCTCTAAAGTCCTTAAACTTAAAAAAAATGATGTCTCTTATTTGATTTTTAGAAAGTTATCAGTTAATCTTTAAATTTCTTTTACACTTTGATATATGAATCCATTATTCCTAAAGATAGCAGCAATACATTTACTTAGGTAGAATGTGGCAAAAAGCTCACAAGTAAGTAAAACAAAATAAAACAAAACAAAAACATAAGTGGTTCAAATGTATACTACACAGTACCAGCTTCTCTCAATTACAGGAAACGTCATGAGGTGTCAGGTAACGGGCTGAAAACCTGCAGTGATAGAAACTGAAGATAAAACATTGCTGCCCTGAATATATATTTTAGTAGAAGTCATATGCCCCAGAATAAAACTCAAACCAGCTAAATGGAAGACTTGGTTTGAAGAAAGAATTATACCTCTCATTACTCCAAGTGTTTGGTCCCAGTGTATTTTGTTCAAATACCTATTTTCATATTTTTTTAAATTTACATATTTTAATGACTTTGCCTAAGAAATTAGTCAAACAAATCTCCATTCTATTATATATAATCATTTCATCTTTCTACTCTCAATGTCAAAATGCCTCGGGTATTTTCTACTTTTTCATTCCATTTTTAATCAAAGCTTACACTGATTAAAAGCAGTTGAAAAAATTTTAATGAAACACTTCTTCACAGAAGCATGAAACTCTAGTGGGAATCATTTACACCGACTAGCCTGAATAGTCATCCTCGGGTCTCGCAGAATGTCCACAGCTATTCCCTGAGAAGAGATGAACAACTTTTAGACTTTGTTAACTCTTAAAAACCATCATATTTTACAATGAGAGTTTTTAGGGTCTACAGAGACTAAGACTCTCTTGCAGCAGAAAATATGATTTTAAAAATATAGTGAGTTGCTATAAAACATAAGAAAATAAGGCCAAAGATTGGAGTGTGGGATCCTTAGTGTAGCAGAAACATATGATTCTTTTGAAAGTCAAAGCAAGAACTTGAAGGAAATTTCATATCAGAGAAACCAAAGGGAGAATAATTTAGAGTAGTGATGCTGTTCAACTGTAGCAATAAACTCCCTTGAAGAAATGAGGGAAGTGAATGTTTTCAGAGTCAGCTTCTCTTCTAGAGAAAGAGGCATGTCAGGGACGTATTTCCTAATTCTGCTGTAGTGCAAACTGAACTAGATCACTTCCAATTACATCCTTCAACTTCTAGGCTTTACCATTTATTCTAACCTCTCAAAAGGCCTCAGCAATGTGGAGAATGTCTTTCCAAGTACAATTCTCACATCCCCAAATGTGCTAACTGCTTCACTAAGACTTTCATCTCCCATCACTTTAACCTAGAGGGAGGATTAGGTTGTCCCGCTATAAGGAATGGAAGCAGCAACTTGTCACCATTCTCTGCACCTTAGTCAGTGTAATTTGTTTCCTGGAAGTGGTCAGAAAAGTCACACATTATGAAACGTATTGGCTATTTCTACAAACTGTAGTTCCTTACCAGGTATAAACTCAATGAGAGCATAATGTAGAGAATTAAATTGCCCTAATTCTTTCTCTTTCAAAAAGCCCTATTTTCCATTGTGAAATAAACTACACATATAAAAACAGAGTATATGACATAAGAGTATTGGTTTTGTAATAGGAAACAGACTGTATTATAAAAACAAACTCCACCTGAGCAAACCAGCAACCAGCCTGCCTTGGTAAGTGGCTGTGGTCTGGCAAGCCGCGGCCACCCCAGGGCAAGAAGCAAGAAGCCACAGCGTTTCCTGAGATCCGCGCCATGTTGGCACTTAGGGCGCTGAGCAACCCAGCAAGCAGCCTGCCACCCTGGTAAGTGACTGTGGTCTGGCAAGCCACGGCCACCCCAGGGCAAGAAGCAAGAAGCAACAGAGTTTCCTGAGATCCACTCCATGTTGGCACTTAAGGTGCTGAGCAAACCAGCAACCAGCCTGATGCTTACCGGGGTGCAGGCTTAGAATCAAACATACCACCACCACCACTACCACCACCACCCCTGTTAGCAAGTGGGATCCAGGGATCTTGGCATCTCTTGGGAGCTTGAAGGTATGTAATGCAGGGAGTGGGGGGAATTTCCTTCAACTATCTCTTTGAAGGCAGATATTTTTATTGCCATTTTGCTTTGTCCTGATTAATGGTGTTGCTTTATTCAATATTATGTTTTGATAAGTTTTATAATATTGTGTATTTCTTTTGATTTTGCTATACCTGATTGAAAGAACAACTATTGTGAAGATAACGAGATATACAATGGTATCTATTACTGTTGCCCCGGTGACCTGCTGTGATGTTCTGTACCAGTTTCACTACACTGTCTCAATTGGCTTTATTCCATCCTGTTTTGTTGTATATGACTACCTCCAAGTTAATAAAAAATTAAATAAATAAAACAATAGAACATGAGAAAACAAGGTAACAAAATACCTCCAAAAGTTCTCAACTCCACCAAAGGAGATCCATGTGACATGGATGAGGAGAAACTCAAAAACAAAACAACAGAATTATATAAGGTGATTAAAAGGGAAATAACAACAACAAAACTGATCAATTAGATACGGAACAAGCAGAAACATGATATAACTAAACAGATAATGGACTTAAAAAGCAAAAGGAGGGAAAGAAAGTGCTCTAAAGGATATAACTGCATGTATGTTTAAGTGTGTAGGACTGATAACCATATTACTAAGTTTTTTTAGATTGTTGAACAGAACTGTTTGTAGCCTCACTGTTTGAATGTCCACTTTGTATGCCTTAATTTTGTAACATGAACAACTATTTCTAAGAAGTCAATATATAATTTATCAACTAGTGATTTCTTACTGTTTTTTTTAAATTCTATATTATTTCTACCCTTTTTTCTGTTTTGATTTTTTCCTCTTTAAATAAAATTTTTTAAAAAACTCTACATATTTCTCCCCACAAACGCAATGACATCATCCTCGTAATTTGAAGTTACCCACGGAGGGAGTATTTACATCATGGAAATTAACAAATACTGCCAATCAGAGCTTATTTTTAGAGTCAGCTCATCTCACTAAGAGCAATAAATAATGTGATAGCAAATACCTGTATAAGTACCACCATAACACCAACTGAGTGATTACTGAAAAATTAAACTTCTCATGATCATTTGTTAAACACACTACTAACTACTTTTAGAATAAAGATTCCTGTTAGGAGCTCAGGGATTTTACCCTCAACTAGCTACCCTAGGAAAACATTTTCTAGCCCTCACTAAATATTTTAGGTTTTGTAAGTCACACATGGCCTGAAATATTCTTTTATTCTTATTCTCTGACTTCTAATACAACTGCTTAAAAATGTAAGATTCATATTTAAACAAGGGCTACAGGACTGGCCACAAAATAGATTTGTTTGATAGGCCATAGTTTCTCAATTCTTGCTCAAGAAGTCTGTACCAATTTTTATCCTTGACTCATTGGCTCATGCATTTTCCAAGGCACCTTGCTGGTATTCACCTTGGCCTTTTATCTCCTTCCTCTCTTGAATACTGAAAAGGCCCTCACATTTGAAATGCTAAAAATTTTGAAACTCTCACATTTGAATGCCCTGGACTTTTCAAGCCTCCCTCTCTCAACGAACTGCTCACCTTGTTGTTTCTGGTCTCAGAATAAAGTGTTCTTTTTCCTGGCAAGTCCAATTTCCACCTTTGTTGTTTTGGCTCCATAGCCATTCGCTTTCTCCAGTATTTGTTTCATCTGTTTTCTTTTCTCTCTTTCCTGAATCTATCTGGAAGAGACTTTTCAAAAGTTTGCTCTTATTTTTTTAAAAAAAACCAATACACTGACTTACATATTTATCTCTCTCTGTCTCTCTCTGTCTCCCTCCCTCTTTCTCTGTCTCTGTCTCTGTCTCTCTCTCTCTCTCTTTCACATTAACCCCAGAGCTCAATGTGCTGTTAGGACACAGGGCCTGGCTGGAGGAAGTAGGTGGCAGAGGGTGTAGCGTGGAAGGGCATATTCATGCCCCCAGCCTCTTCTCTCTCTGGCTTTCCCTTGCTGTCTCTGTCTATATAATGTAAGCAGCTTTCTTCCACTATACCTTTCTGCCACGTTGTTCTTTCTTAGATCCATCCAACCATAGACTGAAATCTCTGAGCTTGTGAGATAAAATACATCTTTCCTCCTTTAATTTGTAGTTTCCACCAACAACAAAAAGATGACTCATCCAGTAAAACATGGCTGTGCTCTGTGCCAGTCACTCTGCAATCCCTGAGGAGCTGAGTAGCAAAGTGCTGCTACCCTCAAGAACCGCAAAGGCCAGAGAGAAGATAAGGGGAAAACAGGTAATGCAGATAATTATCATCAGAGAAATGCACAGAGGCTCAAAAAGAGAGGCACACACATTCTAGAGGAGGACAGTAACCAAGAAGTCATTCTGGAAGAGGCGGTGTTGGATCTGGGGCTAAAGGGAAGAGTAGATTCAGCCTGCTGGAAAGGCAAGTGGTAAAAAGAGGCTTCACGATGCAGGGTGGCCTAAGCTTGGAGGAATAGAGAGCAGATGCAGTGTGTTTAAACGTCAGGGGACAGCTGACACTAGAGACAGGGAAAAGGACCAGATAGTGATGATTTTTCTCAGAGGTTTTAAAAGGAGCCACTGACTACCTGGAACAAGTGTCTGCTTTTCTCTTTAGATACATGACACTTGCAGGGAGAGTTTACTGGAAAATCAGAAACAAACTGAGTGCAGACAAGAGGTAGTGAGTCATTCCTAGGCCATATCCATGTTTTTTCTAAAATATCTGGAGACTGCATCTCCCAGCTCATGGACAGTTAGTGGTAAAGTGGGCAGATAGATCATGCAGCACTTGCATACACGTGTAGGCAGTAGAAACCTCCCTCGTCTTGCTTCACTGTTTTTCCTGCTTGTGTAGCAACCTTGAAAGGCATGTGGTAAAGGTGGCAGAAAAACAGGATGGACACAGTTTGCACCTACAGAGCAACACAAAAAGCTATTCCCTGAATGTGAAAATATTCACCTCATATTAAGCACAGTGATTTTGTCTGTGAGACTCCTCAAATATGAGGTTAGGGCAATCTAGCCATCCACAAGTTCAATTTGCAGGAACTGTATTTGTTTTGTTTTTGTTTTCATTTTTCCTGCACAGGATTTTCCTGTACAAGAAAGATATGAATGAAATGAAATGTGCCAAGTGGCTAAAACAATGATTTGGTCAGTGATGTGGAAAATATAAACTAGAAAATATGGATGGAGTGGAAGAATCAGACAAGATAGATTTTCAAAAGAAATAAGAATTGGTGTGTGTGTGTGTGTGTGTGTGTGTGTGTGTGTGTGTGTGTGTTGGGGAAAGATAGAGACCTTGAAATCTTGAGACCTTGACGGTGATGGTATTTTCCAGAAAATTATAAAAGATACTTACCATAAAGTCTTAAAAGTCTGGATGTGGAATGTCTGCATTTAAATTAACTAAAAAGGAATGATAATTAAAGGACAGGCAAGGATAAATTAAGTAGAGAGACCACTTGAAAGAACAGACACAAAGGATTAAACATAGGAACCACATTTAAAACAACAGGAATAAAATAGGAACTCCTAAGGAAGACCCACAAGAAGGGTGAGGTGTGAGGGCATTCAAAAAGGATCCAGTGACTTCCAGCTCCCAGAAAGGAAAAAGTTAGAACCTGTAGAGAGACCGAGGATCAACAGCATGAAAACTACCACAGAAATTTTTTATGATGATTAGGAAAGTGCTGATTCTAGTTGGTAATTTGGGGTCAAGTTGTGACCACAGTGAGAAGAGTTTCAGTAGAAAGTTGGGTGCAATAACGTAATTGTTTTGAGAAGTAAAACGAAGCAAACAAAGGCAATAAACACTAATCCTTCTTTTATGAAACTCTATATAAAAAAGAAACAGGGAAACTGTTGTTTGGAGCAAACTCAAAATCAGGAGGAAATTCTGTGTATTTGTGTTTAACATGAATTAGAGCCGTGCTGCCCAACACACCAGCATCCCGTCCTGTGGCTACGGAGGGTTTGAAATGTGTCCAGTACCAACTGCGCTGCACTGAGTCAAGTTCACTCCGGAATTTAAAGATTTAGCATTAAAAGAGAATTATAAAATGTCCTAAAGATTATTTTATATGGAATAAAATGAAGCTCAAAATTTGGATACAATGTGTTAAATAAACTGCTTTATTAAAATCAGTATGGTATATTTCCTTTTGCTTTTCTTTAAAGTGTGGCTTGAAAATATAAAATCATCTGTGTGATGCATTTAACATTTTTATTGGGCAGTGCTTAGCTGGAGCACAACTGAGGCTAATAAATAATAAAAGTTGTACTAGTAGCATTACTAGTGCTAACAATAATAGTGATAGTAACTACTATTAACAGCTCTGGGAGGCATAATTCTAAGACGGTCCCAAGATCCTTTCCTGCAGAATCTACTCCCTTTGATCTGAGTGTAACTACAGACTGTAAGGAGTATCACTCCCTTGATTACAATACTACCCTAGAGGCTTTGAGTAAACCAGATGAGGGATTAATTTACATTGCCTTGACTTAATTAGCCACATTTTTCAGAAGAAGGTGAAGGTTCAAGTAGATGCTGCATTGTGACCAGGAAGAAGAAATAATAAACTACCATTGTAACAATAGGGAGCCATAGGCAAGAACCTAAGAACAGTCTCTTGCTTTTGAGAAGTCCTTGCCAACAGCCAATGAGAAAATAGAGATCTCATGCCTACAATAGTAAGGACTGAATTTGGCCCATGACCTAAAGAGATGGGAAGGGAACCCCAAGCCTCAAGTAACACAGAGGCCTCAATTCGCACCTTAATTTCCATCTGCCTAGGTGAATTAAGCAGTTAAACCAAACTCATAGTCCTGGGTCACAGAAACGATAGATAATAAACGTGTATGTTGTTGCTGGCTGTATTACTGGGATTGAACCTGGGTCTTTAGACATGCTAGGCAAGTTTTCTACCTCTAAACTGTACCTCAAATCCTTGGGCTTTCCAGAACCACTAGGTTTGTGATAATTTATAAGCAATAAAACTATAACAAAATATCTAAAATTTAGTTAGCATTTATTACATAGCAGGCATTGATCAATTATTACACACTCAATATTTCAAATATACTGTCATGAAAACCCTAAGAAGTGGGTACTATATTTCAGTTTTACAATAAAGGTAACTAAGACTCAGAATGATCAGAAAAGTTTCTAAAGATTATAAAATTAATCATTGGTGAATCTAGGGTGAAAAGGTTCACAGCACAAAAAGACAAAAATTAATTATGGAATCACATCTAAGAAGAGTGGACAGGAAATGAGACCCATACCATAGGTGAAGTGTTGGTCTTAAACAAGAGAAAAACCTGAGGCTCTGAGAATCAAGGGAGAGGGCAGAATGAGTAGGATGCTTTCAGGATGTGACTAAGGAGAGGGGAGGGGAGAATGAGATCAAATCTGATAACCTAAGTTTTGTAGAATTCAAAGTAGGCTATTTGCTTTGACAGGGAGTAGAATTAAGTAGGGTTTGCAGATCCTTGTGTGGAGTTTTTAATCACTGCAGAGGAAGAAGAGAGAGGAAGTGATCGACCAACAGTGCTGAAATTAGGAATTATCAAGTAATGTTCAGTTTTACTATGTTATTTTTCCAATTAGTCTTAGCCTTACTGAAGAACAGATGATAGCCGAGCATTTCATAAAATGATAAGACAGGAGGATGGAAACAAGAATAAATAAGATGCTGATAAAAACTAGACCACAGTTTAGTCTGGACAGGGGAAGAGAGGAAATCAGAAAAAGGGAAGTTCTATGATTTGAATATGGTCTGTTGTCTCTGAAATTCATGTTGATATTTAATTTCAGTATGAGATACTATGAAGTGCAATCAAGTGCGACTTTAAGAGGTGATCAGGGTTGTGCCCTCAGCAATGGATTAACACATCACATGATTGACATTTTAAGGGGTTAACAGTTTCTCTCAAGAGTAGGTCTGTCATAAAAGGCAGCCTTGGCAGTCAACCCAGAACACGTGGTGAGGCCTGCAGGGACTGGGAGTGTGTGCCCAGCAACCTGCCCACACCTGGAACCATCTCTGAAGCCCACAGAGACAAGGAATCTGGGACCAGAGAACTACAGCCATCAGCTCTCCTCAGTGAGGCCCATGGCTGGACAGACTGAGGGCTCGGGAAGCAACGAGGACATCACATCCCACTAATTCAGGGGAACACAGGAAAAGGCCAAAACGAAAGAACAAAATGCAGTCTCAAACTTCCAGCCCATCCGAGTCAAGTACAAGAGACATAGGCCTTTACTCTCATAGCATCAAAAACACAGAAGAAAAGGACAGACTCCTAGAAACATGAATTACTGAGGCTGGATCAAAAACACATGAAACGTTCAAATAACCCAGTATCAGCTAATGAAACTGAAAACATAATTAAAAACAACAACAACAACAACAACAAAAAGCCCGGATCCTGGTGGATTCACAGCTGAATTCTGCAAGAAATTTAGAGATGACTTAATACTAATACTCCTCAAACTCTTTAATGAAATTGAAAGGGAAATAATTCTCCCTAACTCATTTGGGAAAGCAAATATTACTCTAATACCAAAACCAGAGAAAGACTCAACCAAAAAAGAAAATTACTAGTCAATCTTTCAAATGAACATAGATGCAAAAATCCTTAATAAAATACTATCAAAGAGAATTCAGCAAATCATCAAGAAGATTATACACAATGACCAAGTAGGATTCATGCCAGGAATGCAGTAATATGTAAGTCAATAAATGCAATACACCATGTTAAGAGACAGAAAGACAAAAATTACATGATCATCTCAATAGATGCAGAAAAATCTTTTGATAAAGTCCAATGCTCATTTATGGTAAAAACCCTAGAGAAAATCAGAATAGATGGTCTTTACTTCAATCTGATAACAGCCAATGTCATACTAAACGCTCAAAAACTGAAAGCTTTCACTCTAAAATCAAAAACAAGATAAGGGTTGTCCACTATCACCACTTCTGTTCAGTATAGTTCTGGAAATGTTAGCCAGAGCAATTAGACAAGAGAGAGAAAAGGAATAAAGATAGGGAAGGAAGAAGTGAAATTATCATTATTTTCAGATGACATGATAATTTACATAGAAGATCCTAAAATTCCACCAACAGACTTCTAGACTTTATAAGAAAATTCAATCACAGCTAGGTACAAACTTAACACTCAAATGTCAATAGCATGCCTGTATGCAAACAACAAACTGAGAGAGAAATTAAGGAAATCATACCCTTCACAATAACATAAAAAATACTTAAGAATCAATCCAACAAAGGAAAAAGAAGATTTATACATTAAATTAAAGTACTCTGAAAAAAGAAATCAAAGAGGAAATCAGAAAATGGAAAGATCCCTTGCTCATGAGTAATAAGAACCAACATTGTGAAAATGGCCATTCTTCCAAAACTGTTATACAGATCTAATGCAATCCCAATCAAAGTACCATTAGCATACCTCACACATCTAGAGAAAACACTCCTAAAATTCATCTGGAACCATAAGAAAACTAGATTAGCAAAGGCAATTCTGGGCAATGAAGGCAAGGCAAGAGGCATCACAGTCCTAGACTTGAAATTATACTACAATGCTGCCATCATAAAATCAGCATGGTACTAGCAAATAATGGACCTGAGATTCAATAGAACAGAGCAGAAGATACAGACACAATTACAAACATACTCAGTCACCTTATCTTTGACAAAGGGACCAAACATGTTCACTGGAAGAAAGACAGCCTCGTTAATAAGTGGTGTTGGAAAAAGTGTCTTTCTACATGCTGAAGACTTAAACCAGACCCATGTCTACCACCATGTATGAAACTAAAGTCAAAATAGATCAAAGATCTAAAAATTAAGAGAGAAACACTAAACCTACTGGAAGACAAAGTAGGTATAAGTCTCAAGGACATCTGACTAGGCAAGGAGTTCATGAACAAATATCAAACTGCACAGGAAGTACTTCAAAGAATCAACAACTGGGATCTCATCTTACTAAAAAGTTTTGCACATCAAAAGAAATCACCATTGAGTGAAAAGAAAACCCACAGATGAGTAAAAGATTTTTATTAACTGTCCCTCAGACAAAGAACTTTTATCTAGGACATGTAAAGAATTGAAAAAAATCAGGCACCTCAAATTTAAAGATTCAATCCAAAACTGGGCATCTGAGATGAATATACAAGTCTCAGATAAAGAAATACAAATAGCACATAAATATATGAAAAAAATGTTCAACATAATTGGTCATTTGAGAAATATAAATTAACACTTACATGTCATCTCACTTCCAAAAAAATGGCTCACATCAAGGAATTAACCAATAACAAATGCTGGCAAGACTTTGAGGAAAAATGAACCCTTCTTCATTGTTGGTGGGAGTGTAGACTGGTGCAACCACTGTGGAAATCAGTATGGAGACTCCTCAAAAAAAACTAGGATTAAAGGATCCACTTGATGCAGCTGTTCTCCTTCTGAGTATTCTCTCAGAAGAACTGAAAACATACCACAGTGATATATGTGATATATGTGATATATGTGATATATGTGATATATGTGATATATGTGATATATGTGATATATGTGATATATGTTTATAGCTGCACAATTTGTAATAGACAAATCTTGATAACAATCCAAATGCTCATCAACTGATGAATGGTCAAAAAGATGTGGCATTTGTATATAATGGAGCACTACTCAACTATAAAAACTCACTACAAGATGACTAGAGGGAGTATAACTTAAGAATAAAAAATGTGAGTGAAGAAGCAGGGGTAAACACAAATGAAATACAAAGGCTATTTACAGAAATAATTAAAGAAAACTTCTCTAGCATAGGAAAAGGAAATGATATTCAGAGAAGTGAGGCATAGAGAACTCCAGCCAGCTACAACCAAAATAGATCTACACCCAGACATATAATAATCGAGATCCCAGAAATTCACAAGAACAGACTATTAAAGGCTGTCAGAGAAAAGAAACAGATCACCTATAAAAGGAAAACCCATCAAAATCACAACAGACTTCTCGACACAAACCATCAAATCAAGAAGAGCTTGGAGTGAAGTATTCTAAGTCCTGAAAGAAAATAATCTGCAACCCAGATTGATGTACCCTGCAAAACTTCTTTCAAAATTAATGGAGAAATAAGATGCTTCCATGACAAAGAGGAACTGGGAGTGTTTATGACCACCAAACCAACCCTACAAAAAATACTGAAGGATATTCTAAAAGGAGAGAAAAAGACCATGGTTTCAGGAACAGCAGCAGAGGGGGCTAACTGAACAGGGCAGACAGTGGAATGAAGGGGAAAAGTAAACAAACAATGGCAGAAAAATAGCGTGGCAGAGATAAGGCAGAGAAGGTTGGCCATAATCACTAACATAGATGGAGATTGGTTAGAAAGACATGACACTTTTATACAATGGAAAACTACTCAGCTATAAAGAAAAAAAACCTTGAGGCTCTTGTAGACAAATGGATACAACTTGAGATCAGGCTTGGGGTAAAAAGGTTCAGAATCACTCAGGTGAACAGTGGATTGCCTCCCTAATATAAAAACTAAAGGATTTAGTGGGATCCAAAATGTACAATACATCCTGTAAAAATGAAAGGGAAGGAATTGTCTAAAAAGGGAAGGCAGTGGCCATTGTTAATCTATTATCATGATTTGAAATCCATATTGTTTTTGTTGTTATATTCAGTTTGATTCTATTCTGTTTCAGTTTGTCTACTTGTATTAGATTTGATGGCATGGACAGCTATTCCAAAGATAGCAGGATATATTATAGTAACAATTTACGATTTCCTATTAGCTTGGTTTGAAGCCCTGTATTGCTTTCACTATTTTGTTTTGACTGATTTTATTCTATTCTGTTTTGTTTAATAGTATCAAGTCTGATGGTAATGGCAACTACTTAGAAGGGAATAAGATACATCACGATACACTACGATACCCATTCTGGTTTGATTATTATCTTCTTTTGAAGTCTTATAATGTCTCCAATGTTTTCTTTTTATTGGTTTTATTCTGTACTGCTATGTTCAACTTTATTATGCCCGATGATATGGGCAATTCTTTTGAAGATAGCAAGAGGCAATATGGTAGCCATTATTGATCTCTTTGTATTTTGTTTTTAAGTCATTTGTCATGTTCATCCTTTTGTTTTGATTGACTCTACTTTGTTTTATCTCATTTGATTTTATTCTTTTCAAAATAAAAAAATGATAAACTCAAGGCTTTTATGGATGCAACTAGAAATCATACTCATAAGTGAAATAAATCAGACTTGCAGGTATAAACATCATATTGTCTCACTAGTGTAAGAAACTGAAGAGTAAATAAGATCCAAAAGGTACACTAGATATGGCAAAAGGGTCCGAAATGGCTCACAGGGAAAGTATAATGTTTGATCAATCTTGCATGCCTGTATCTGGTAGCCTAAGCAATTACTTTGAAGATAAAACTATGCAACGTAACAACCATTGTTAAATTTCTATCATCTTAGTTTGAAATCCTACGTCACCATTGGTTTTGTTGTTGTTGTTGCTGTTGTCATTTTGCTTTTGTTGTTGCTTTTTAATTGCTTGTCTGCTTCTTGATTTTTGTGCTTTTTTTCTTTTTAAAACAAAACAAAACAAAACAAAACAAAACAAAAAGCTGGACTTGTCAGAGCCAGGGAAGAGGATCACAGAGATGGGGAACAAGAGGGAGCAAAGGTGTAGGAAAATGATCAAAATATGCTACACAAATGCACTAATTCTCAAAAACAAACATAACTATGTATAGCAAACACCGACTAATAAAAATTTTTAAATAAGTAAAAGTCAGTTTTGTGGGCCTCTCGCACAGTCGTTGACTCTGGTCACACAATCCTCCCTGTGGCTCAGGATTCTGCCAGCAGAAATGCTGTCCCCAGATGTTACCCTCCAACGCTGTACCAGAACCACAAACCAACATGAATGTATTTATTTATAATTTATACAGGCTATCGTATTGCTATTAGCAAAAGGAGAAACTAACTGAGATACACTAGAAAGAGAGAGATTGAGAGAGAAAGAGCCTGAGACAGAGACACAGAGAGAAACATGAGGGCCTGTTGGACAACAGATAGCCAGATCCCATCACATTCAGGAGGAGCAGAGTAAGGAGAAGAGCAATCTAGAAAAGTTCATTCAACCAGTGTCTAAACCAAAAGAATATAGTAATAATCAGATGACACGACTTGATAACAGATGCCTAGAAGGACTTAGCCTATGGCCCTGCAATTGCAGCCTGGAAGTGAGGCATTTGGGAGTGGAGGTCTTCTCTGTCACACCTCCTCTATTCGAAACAGTTACACTAGTTGAAAGTTGGATAGAAGCAGACACTTGAAGGAATGGGTATGACACCCAAACTCTTTGGTAAAGAGAAGCAGAAATTTCAGAAACGCTAAAAAGGAGGACGTGAAACATAGAAGCTTACTGTGCCTACTGTTCTGAGTGTGTGGCATTATACGATGCCATCACTCTAACATATCTACATTCAGGAGTAACACTGTATAACAGATTTGAAAATGAAACACTACATTGAAAAGTTTGCAAAAAATCCACAAAAGAGCGTATGATTATCAGTGAAGCAAAAATCATGTTTGCAAACTACCATGACTATCTAATCTTCCTTGTTATATTTAAAACCTGCCTTAAATGTGTGGGAATGTGTGATATTTGTCTCTATAAGCTAACAGCTGTCAAGCTGAGATAATTCTGTCATGATAATAGTGTCAATCTCAGTTAACAAATAATGATTCGAAACTTTGGAAGATTTTTTTAGCATGTATAACTGAGATCAAGTAAAGAGATGATTCTTATTAGAGACAGTATTACATTTGAGCTCACACTGAAAACTTCCAGCCCTTCCTATCAGTGATCACCTATTAATGGTCACAACAGCGGAGCAAAATGTTCATAGAATCAAGACATATAGACATGTAGTGTTTCTTTTTCTTTTCTTTCTTTCTTTTTCTTTTTTTTTTAAAGACATAACTTGCTATGTAGTTCAGGCTGGCCTTGAACCCACTATATAGTCTAGGCTGGCCTCAAACTCATGGTGATCCTCATACCTCAGCCTTCTGAGGGAGTGCCTAAAGGCATGCACCACCATAGCCAGGTCAGCATTTCTTTTGAACAAACACAGAGGAGATTTGCAGCGCCTATGTTTTCGTACTAATTAAAACATTAGGCATTCTTATGGTTTGGTACTTAACGTCTCCCGAAAGTTCATGTGTTGAAGGCTTGGTCCTCATTGCAGCTATGCTTAGAGGTGTGGCCTTTGGTATGTGAGGGGATCCTAAGAATTATGCCCTCACAGATGGATTGATTATTTATGGACTGATAGCTCAGTGGATTTGAGAGAGGATGCTTTGTCATAAAAGCAAGCTCTTTTCCTCTTTGATTCTTGGCTGGCGTGAGCTGAGCAGCTCATTTCACACGTGATCCTCCACTACAGTGTTTCTGCCTCACCATGGGCTTGAAAGCAATGGAGCTGACCATGGACTGAAACTTCGGAATACATGAACCAAAATAAATCTGTCTTCCTTTAAACTAGTTTTCCCAGGTATTTTCTCACAGCAATGGAAAACTGACTAATACAGGCAATAAAGTTGCTATCAAATTAGAGAAAGAGCTTCTAAATAAAATCACGTCAGAGTCAAGCAAGCTAAAATAAGAATGAATTGTATTCTGCTTCAAATTTGTGATTCTATAGCTGCAATTTGGGGCACTGGATCTGACCATACCAGGCCTATTGATAACTTGGTAGTGAGCACATTAGGATAAGACAAAGATCAGTGTTAAAACTCATACCACTTTGTTCAGAAAGATGTTCAAATAAATTTAAGTGACAATTCTTTCTGTGAGACTAATCCTCTTACCCCCATAAAAGCCATCCCACCATACTCTCACAAAACAGAGTTCCTTAAATCTGTCACGTGAAGACAGAAGAAGCATCTGTCACAAACACAGCAGTTGACTGTAAAACATCATTCAGGTTCAGATGCAGACTTTCCTTGTAGCTTTGCTGTCCCTGACTTTTCCCAAGGCTAAGACCCATTCCCCTTATCTCCCAATTTTCTCCTCTGCTGACCTAGGATTACCCTCAGTCTTTTTTGCTTTTTCAGATTGCCTTGAAGTATGAAAAAGTCCATCATGGACTTCAGATCACATGATTCAGTTGTATGCTAGACTTGTGCTATGATCTAAATGTTTGTATCCTCCCCCCCACTCTGCTACGCACACACACACACACACACACACTTCAAATCCACAGGTTAAAACCTAGGCTCCAAACTAACAGAGTTAGAAGGTGTAACCTGAGGTAATTAAGTAACGGGAGCTCTTCTCTCATGAGTAGAATTAGAGCCAGTATAAAAAAGCCAACAGATATCTGCGTGGCTCCTCCCACCATGTGAGAAAACAGACAGGGGCAACATATACCAAATTTGTTAGTGCAGACTTGGGTTCCTCAGTCTCTAGAATTGTAAGTGACAAATTTCGATTGTTTTATGCTTTATGTTTTATGTCTTTTGCTATAGCAGCCTGAATGAGTTAACATAATCTAGAAGGACACACAAAAGTTTTCTGGAAAAGAACACTGCTTGACTTTTTTGGAAAAGAACTTTTGGCTACAAATCTAGGAACATACATAATTTAAATATAGTGCAATCCCCTTATTCAAATATTTGGGGCACACTAAGTAGTGCTTTATAAATTAACAACAATATTACAAGTGTTTGCAAGGAGGTGTCATATTTTAAAAGACAAAAGTTAACTGGCAATGTATTTGAAGATCTGTGTAATAATCGATCACATTCTTCAATCACCCTGCTGTTAGCTCAGTTTATGGAATACACTAGGAGGCCGTGACATGTCACAGGAACTACCTCACGGGGTGAGATTTAGAAATATGATATGTACCTTTGCCCTATTAGTGGGATCGGGCTTTGTTATGACTTAGATTACTAAATTCCGCAAAAGCCTCATGGGTGTTGAAGTCGATCTGAGCCTGGCAACAGTACACTCGTGTGTGGACTCACGTGCTGAGACTTTAGCAGTTGCATGTGCCATCAGGAGGTGGGGCCTGGTTAGAGTTGGGTCTCTGGGAATGTGTAACCTGGAAGGGTCAATTTTTGTGCTGGATCCCTCCCTTCTCCCTCTGATTCCTGGGTGGCCTGCACTGGGGAACTTTCTATGTGCCATGGCCCTTTGCCATCCTGTTTCTGCCTTGGAGCCAGTCGAGCACAGAGTCAAATGGTGAGCTAAAATAAACCTCTCCTCCTTTAAACTGTGAGGATCAGCTATTTTGTCCCAGAAATGGGAAAGGGACTATGACAGGCTCTTTTCATGAACATAATATAGTAATAAGACAAAAACTCACTTTATTATTATTTACTCCAGAAGTAAATCTAGTCAAAAATAGAGTTTCTTAAATCCTAGCCAGAGGGTTTCTACCAGTGGTGAAATTACAAAATCATACTATAAGCTAGCTTAATTACTGAAAAAGTTTCATCACACAAATGTCTACAAAAAGAGTCTAGTGAGTTATAAATAGAGGTATAAATTATATATTTATAAATAAATATAATGCAATATTTATATAAATAATTGCCATATAATTTATGCATACATGTATACTGTAAAACTGCTAAATTATAGCAAAGAACAATGTTTAACTTTGATACAAATAACAAAATTAATAGTTATGATACCTAAAAAACAAATGACAGAGAGGTCCTAAAACATAACCCACTGTAGTTTTCTAATGTTTTGCTTCCCATTATAATATCTTTAATATTCTACAATATTAAAATAAAATTTTACTGACTTCATGACATATTCTTCCAAAGATGCCTAATTTAAAAATAGAAATACTTAAAAAAATCAGAGAAATTTAGAAATATTTTAAATTCACTACTAAAATTATAAAGTATATATGCATGACTACATACATAGAATATAATTAATGAATCATAATACCTATTTGATGACCTGCTCTCATGGCAGTAACATTTAAAATTTTTACTTGAAATGTATCTGTTTAAACCTTCATATCTACCAGAAGAAAGAGACATAATTATGTCTTCCTGCCTTGGAAAAGTGGGTTTCATGGTGGTTAAATTATTTACCTGCAGTTATTTACCTCCTACATGGCAGAGCAAAACCTCTAAACCAAGTTGTTAGATTACAGAGTTCTTTCTTTCATAAAAGCTTTCTAAAAACATAAGCTACAAGTCAGTATGTGAGTCTCTGAAAGGATTCTAAGAATCTGGCCCAGTTACCACCTTTAAGATCAAGGACATATGAAACTAATAGAGGCAATAACTAGAATTATTAGTTAGAAAGATAAAATGTATTCCAAGACAGAAGAATGAAGAAGATGCCATTATATGTCCATTTGAAAGGATAACAGAGCCTAGCATAGCTACACTCCAACAGCTTAGGAGAGTTTCTGACACTCTCTGTGCACTACATAATCATTCTACCCATGGACCTCTAATGCAAATCAGTCTCACACCTTTAGAACTGCTCAGTCTTCTACAGAATTATAATAAGGATGTTAGAAATGGATTACAGGGAATAGTGATGGATATTTCTGCTTTAATATCTGTTAAGAATTTCAATTATAACCAAGTAAATCAACTTACTTCGAGAGAGATTCTCAAGGGCTTTCCCCAGCTTCTCGCTCTCTTGAAGGATGTGGTTCAATTCATCAAAATCACGGCTTTCTGGTTTAGTCCGCCAGTTCCATCTAGGGTGCTCTACTGACCTTGGCACTACGTTTAAAAAAAATGGTTATTTCATAAGCATGCTATATATGATTCAAACTCACTATTCATCATCATGTGAGAGATTGCACCAAGACTAGATGGTTCTTGTGAGTAAACAGAAAGAAAGATGTAAAGTCAGTTAAAATTTTTAACTGAAAAGTAAAAGGAAGTGTGGCAGCATTTATGAAGAAAATGATATCTAAGTATTGATTTAAAGCTAATAATTTCTGTAATTTAAGGGGGAAATGCAGGCAAAACGTATTTGTACTATGTTATCATCTTAAAGGTAATTACTGACCTAATGAGTGGCTAATAGATATTTTAAGATATTTTTCCTATATCTTAATGAAACAAAAAAGATCAAATGCATGTAAATATCTTTACTTCCAAGTTCCCGTTTAAAATTACGTTATATTCAAGAGAATTTTTTCTTTCAAATAATTAATTGAACAAGGAGAAAGGACATGGTTAGGCAAGAAATGAAAGGTGCAGAATGGGTAATTATTTAGCGATAGGAAAACTGAAACCAAAGTCCATGGAGAGAGGGATGGCAAGAGAATAAGCTTTTCACACAGTAGAGAATCATTCAAGAGAAAATGCTACCATCATACAGGTTTAAGGACTCAGTTGTTTTACAGATTAAGAGGGTCCATTAAGTGCCAAGCACCATTCAACCCATATTATAAAAACTTCTAAATACTGACAACAAAGAAAAGATGGTAAACACTCTCAGGTACAAAAATACCAAATCAAATTGACAGCAGACTTCTTAGCAGCAACGCTTGCCCAAAACAACACAACAAGCTCCTTCCAATTCTGACTGAAAATTATTTCAAATTCAGAATTCTGTATCAGCTAATGAATCAATCAAGATGCTTAAAGGATTCAAGATTTATTCCACAAGTACTATTTGCCAGGAAGTTGGCAGTGGAGATGCTCTAACAAACTGTAAAATAAGCCCAAAAAATTCACATAAAATTCAAGAAACAAGTGATCTCCCAAAAGGAAAAGAAAAGGGATATTCTCAGGATGATAGAGAAAGACTATAAGACAACAAAGAAAATGCCTAGGGACCAAGGGCTCTAGAAACCAAGAGTAGAGCGAGAAGACAGCTTCAGTAGAGCGATTTCTAAATCATTCTCAATGATTTATTAAAAAATTGATATAAGAAGATAGGATTACAATTACTTGATATGTTTGATCATGGGCAGGTTTGGTGAAGGATTAGAGGTGAGTATATAGAAAACAAAGTAAAACAGAAAAGTGAAAATTATCAATTCTAGAAAATTCAGTATTTGGACTTAGTAAGTCTAAATGGTAAAACTGTTAACTAGTACAGCCATAACTATATTAATGCAGAATCTATATTTAACCAACATGAGACAACTTCACTACTGTATGCCAGAATGAGATGGGACCTAGTATAGGAGGCATAAGGTGCGGAGGACAAGAGATAATGTCTTAAATCGAAAAAAGAAAAGAACTGTGTTAGTACTTTGGATAGTTAGATGTAAAGATTTAGCACAAAGACACATCTAAAACAAGTGAAAGTGATTCCAGTTTAAAGAGAAAAAAATCTTACCATTCCATAGTATAACTTTATTTTTAAGGTCATGTACTTTTTATATTGATGAAAATAAAATATTTTTAAAAATCATTCATATAGTAGGATACAGAAAATAGTCTTAAAATATTAAAACATATGTTTCTGCCTCCTTCTCAAAAATAATGCAATTTCTCTGGGATCCAGTAATTTTTCTGTCTGGTAAATCATCATAAATGAAAACATCTGCACTTGTATATTGCATATGTACAAAATTGTTGATTTTCATAGAAAGTGCAAGATTTTTTCATCAAACTCTGTATGGTGGCAAAAGCCTGAAACAATCTGAATGTCCTTCAACAAAAGAATACCTGAATGAATTATGGCCCACATTATGCTACCATATGCAATTATTAACACTATAAGTAAAATCTAATTTTATTACCATGGAGATATTTTCATAATGCAATTTAAAATAATAAAAATAAGTAGGTTAGGAAGGTTTACAGTTTTGAGCCATTTTTATAGCAAATCACCCACACATATTACCTACGCCTGTGTGCACAAACTAAACAATACAAAGGGTAAATCTATTTCTAGGAGAACTGAATTTGATGGGTAGAAATGGGGAAATGATTTATCTATATATTATTATATTATATTATATTATATTATATTATATTATATTTATATGTGTGTATTTTCTAAGAGGTCAAAATAAGAAATCAATGCTTATATAATTTAAATAAATCTAAAAATTAAAAACTATTAAAAATACATAGGATACAGCCAGCTCATCTTAGCCTCTCTGTTTATACAGAGGCATTGGGCAACATTAGCATTCTGATGTCACAGCTGTGATGAGTGGACAGTTACTAATTAATTTGGAAAATGCTTCCAAATATTTTCTATCACTGACCATTCCCCAGGGGATCCTTACGGATGAGGTTAGACCTAAGAGAAAGGAGCTCAGAGCTCAGATGAAGGGACAAAAGAAATAATATTTGTTCCAGATTCTTCAAAACATCATTTGTATTTTTAATCTTCCTTGAATAGTTTCTAATCTGAAATCCATATCTCCCTGCATTTTCTAATTTCCTGGAAAATATTATGTCAAGACCAGTGGGAGAACTGGCCAGTAAACAGCAATTGAACAATGACTAAAATTATCTGAAGGATGTTTTCTGAGAAAAACTTTACTCTTAGAAGTAATTCACAACTCTCCTTGCACACATGTTTTGAAATTAAAAAGTTCCTATGGTAGTCATTGTTTAATGCTACACCATATTCTCTTTTTGTGTATTCTGTCTGAAATTGGGAATTCTATATATTTTAACTTGATTGGTCACAGTGGTCTGTAAGTGTTAACTCAAGGTGGTCAACAATGCAATAATCTTCCATATCGTTGCTGACTTTTCTGGTTTACTAACTATGTCTATATCTCCCTTTATTTCTGTAAATCATGTAGCTAGGTAGTCATGTAGCATCCTACAAAAAGAGTCTTTAGAATGGGCAGGCTTTCACATTCTTCTCTCAGCGATACATGATAGAATATAAAACCGGCTATATAAATTAATAATCTGCTATGGTTATGAATTTATCATTAACAGGCAAAAAAAAAAAGATGAAGAGGAAGAGGGAGATGGGGAGGGACAGGGAGGCAAGAGAAATGGAGAGAGCCGTGACAGACAGGGAAACTGACTTGATTCATTTCGATTTTCATTTCTTTCTTTAGTCATTTTTTTTCATCTAGCACTTTGCCATTAACTTAGGCACAGGGTTGGATACTACTAGGTACCTGGCACTAATAAGACATGCAAATTTTAAACCTTTATTTTTTCTCATTTTTATTTTTACTAGTAGTTTTACAGCACTTAATGATTACACTTATTGTGGGAAATTCAGACATGTATGTAACATATCTTAATCCCTTTCCCTCTTCTCCATCTCCATCCTTGAATATTTTAAAAATTGTTGATATCACCTTACGAAGAGGAACAATTTGATTACAATCTTAATTTGCTAAGTTTATAATTATTTCACATACTCTTCACAGTAACTTGGTGTGGTTGAAACAATAGTACTTATGAATACTAGTATGTATGTAAATGATGATCTCCAGAGATTCGGTAAATCTATAAATTGGGTATCTGTCACAGATGACCCAGGTAGAGATTTCAGTTAACACATGGTCTTCAAACATTTTCAAACAAAAATACACATTTTCAACCTACTCCCTTCTCTGCTGAAATTAAAAGCAAGCATCTCACTATGTAGCAAACATTAGGAACCCATGTACAGAAAGGAGAGTTTTCAAGCTTTTGTCTTCCAAGAATAACTGAAATTTGCTGCAGGCTTCTGAGCTACTTAATAGGATTCTACCCATATGGCAGCAGAGCACTGGAGAAAACTAATGGTTATTAAGGCAGTGAAAAAGGAACAGGAGCACGGAGAAAGAAGGGTACTACAGGTAGTGAGGGTCAAATAAATACAGGGATTTCATACAATAATGAGGAAGACTTCAACAAGATTCTAGGTAAAGGATTTTACAGTTTTTTTTCATTTTTAAAATTTTTTATAAGTACATGTTTGTAGTGTATAATGGTTATATTCATCATGGGGAGTTGGTATACATACACTATGTATCTCAGTATTTTTACTTCCATTCTCTCCCTCCTCCAATCCTCCATCTTTTTTTTATTAAACATCTGGAATAGAAATCCCCTCTACTTCTGCTCTAAAAGACTTAATTTGCCTTTATGTATTTCAGTAAAGGTGACTTTGGTTCTGTTTTAAACGGAGTATAATGTCGTAACTGGGCAATAGAGGCAATAAACACTCCACGTAGTTCATAGTCTTCAAAGGATGAAGTACTAAAAATAGTCTAAATGGGTTACACATGTGTGAGTGGATACGTAAGATGTTATTGCTAAAATGGAAGTGGAATTCATTAGGGTTAGTAGCCACAAACATCAGATAAGAAGTTTGACTTCAATTATTTCCATGTCTTCATTTTCTGAACACTACAGACTGAAAAACTGAATCACATTTGAATAACAAATTTACTTACATGATTTGGAGTCCAGTGATGGAGGTGAAATATTAGACACAGCAAGGTCACTTTTTGACTTTTTAGGCTTCTTTGCATTTAATTGCCAAGGTTTCTCATAGCCTCTGAAATCTCTCCTTGTTCCTTTAGTTTCTGTGAAAACAAAATGTGTATAATAAAAACCCAACAATAAAGATGAAATAATTCTGGTTATAAAATATAACATCTCCTGATACAGAGATCACTAAAAAGAGCCAGAGGGGAATCGGACCTAGGAAATTGTGAACTTTTTAGATTTCTACTTCTGGCGAGAAAGAAAATTATATCAATTTATATCCAGCAAGGATATTCTTATGTAGTTGGTAGCAGAGGCAAAAAACAGTGCATCATTTCAGCAGTCTTACAGAGACATATAGGATTTGACTATTGGAATTTTCAACAGCAGCCATGTAAAATCTTGAAAAGAACCCAAATACAGTAGTTTCAAGCTCTATGGTGAGAGAACAAAGAAGACTCCACCTACATTAATCTATTAACAAACCTAAAACCAGATAAAACACTTTACATTTCAACTTGAACAAACAAATTAATGCCATTCTAAGAAAAAATTAATATAGAAAACCAAGGATACAATCTTGGCATGCTGGAGCATGCCTGTAATTCCAGCACTCAGCATTACAATTTTCACTACAGTTTGGGCAATTTAGCAACTGTCTGAAAAAAAAATACAAAAGAAATTGTAGATATATATCAGTACACACTGCCTGCATTAGTCCTCAACAAGGAGGGAGGGAGGGAGGGAGGGAGGGAAGGAAGGAAGGAAGGAAGGAAGGAAGGAAGGAAAGAAAGAAGAAAGAAAGAAAGAAAGAAAGGAAGAAAGAAAGAAAGAAAGAAAGAAAGAAAGAAAGAGAGAGAGAGAAGCAAAAGAAGGAAATGAAGGAAGGAAGGAAAGGAAGGAAGGAAGGAAGAAAGGAAGGAAGGAAAAGAAAGAAAGAGAGAGAAAGAAAGAAAGAAAGAAAGAAAGAAAGAAAGAAAGAAAGAGAGAGAGAGAAAGGAAGGAAGGAAGGAAGGAAGGAAGGAAGGAAGGAAGAAAAGAAAGAGAAAAGACCAAGATTCAAATGAAATACTTTTAAAATCATTAAATGTCAAAACACTACTGTATTGTCTGCTCAATAAAAATAAAAAGAGAATGAACTCTGTGAAGCAAAAAATTAGACAGTTGATAAGCAGACTGACCTCCAGTTAATAATGCACAGCTTTATTTTTTAAGAAAAGATAAGATAAAGAAGCACTAGCAGAAAACTAAAGTGCAATGCCACATTTAAATCTATGCTCAAAGCTAGCAAGAGAAAACTGATACTGCTAAAATTGAATCAGTAACACAAAGCACACACTTTGTTCAATACACCTCCCTAGAAAAGAGTCGATAAAATAGGAAAGCCAAATACAATGCCAAATGAAATGAGAGTGGAAGTATAGTAGCAGTGACTCAACTTTCACACTGTCAATTTTATTGAAAGGTCATGGTTGATGTCTTTGCAAAACTTTTGAATATCAACAATGAAGAAAAAATTCAGAAGCATTCAAGAAAAAATAATTCCTTTTTACTGCATTTTTGTCATAATTTAGACAGAGAATGAGCCCCCAAAGGCTCATGGGTTCAGACTGGACATTGGGGTGCTATGCTTATCAGTGAATTAATCCACTGATCAATCCACAGCTGAATGTGCTGTTACCAGATGGGGCCTGGTTACAGGAGGGCACTTAGGAAGTCACTTGGAAGAGCATCTCTCCCTCTGAGCTGCTCACTCCTCTTCCTGCTTCCTAGTTGTCATGGTGACCAGCTTTTCTCCATCAGCCCCTTCCACCATACCTCCCTGCCTTGGAGCCAGCTGATTGTACACTGAAACTACTAAAGACTGTAAGTCAAATTAACCCCCTCCTTCTTTAAATTACAAGTGTTGGGTAGTGTCTTTGGTGACTAGAAATGGACTAAAACCAACTAAATGGAATAAAATAAGGCCACCCTGAGCTTTCTCCTTGACAATACAAAGTGACATACTTGGGATAAAATGTCGCAAATGTAGATGCACATCAAGGAAGCAAAATGGTATCTGTAGATACTTTCGAAAGCATTAGACCCATTTATTTTCACTACTGAGACATTTTCTAGTTCACTGGAAATGTACCAAAGCAAAGAACTCAAAGCTCTGTCAAGGTTTCAATGAGCATTATTTACCATGACCTAATTAACACCTTCGTTGGTTCTACTCAAATCTGCCTTCCTTTACCTTGACGCCACTCTCTCCACTCTTAAATGCATCCTCTTTTCCTGGGCCATAATAGCCCTCCATTTCCAATCCTCATTCCATGTCTAAACATGTATCTCATCATTTCCTACAGAAGTGTGCCCTCTTCTGCAGCTTTGTTCCAGGGCAGACACTGTTGGAAGCAGGGCTGGGATCCCCTGTGCAGAAATGCCTGGGTAAGAGTAGGCTTCAGCTGGAGAGCGGAAGCACTGCCTCCTCCTGGGAAATGCTGCCTAGCTGGCTCCCCACCACTCTTGCCATTGTTCTAGCTCCAACAATTCCCAATCCCTACTGCAGGGCCAGAGTCCTACTTGCCCTTTCAATGCCTTGAATAAAACCATCAGCTGGGCATGGTGGTGCATGCCTATAATCCCAGCACTCCGGAGCCTGAGGCAGGGGGATTGCTGCAAATTCAAGGTCAGCCTGGGCTACAAAGTAACTTCAAGGTCAGCCCGAACTACATAGTGAAACCCTGTCTCAAAAAAAGAGATAAAAACATCAAATATCATCACCTCAGCATAGCTCAAGCCCTTCTATATCTTTCATTCTTTCACGGCATCAACCTCCTAAACATTGTTAGCTAACAGATTTTCCATGTCTGCATATCTTCTTGCACTTACTGCCTCACACCAGACTTCATGCTTGATCACCTGTGTAGTTTGCTCTCCAATATCCTCAACTCTTTTGCAAAACTGTTCTTCCACTCTCCACCCTTCAGCTGTGGCACAGCAGTACTCCATCAGTTCCTCAAACTGTGTTCTCTTTTTCAATACCTCTGGACATTGCTGGAGAAAAATCACTACCGTGTCAGTGGTTTCCAAATTCCTTAATAATAATTAATTTACATATCCAATTAAGTTAGGCCTCAAGACTGCCTAAAAATTTTTTTTTTTAATTTTTCTCTTGTCAACTAATTTTTCTTTCTCTCTGGTAACTTTTTTTAAAAAGAGAATAAATTTTGAACCTGGCGTCACTCACTTAAATATATCCACCTGATTCTCAACTCTCTTATCTTCAGCAAACACTTCTAAAAAAAGTGCCAAAATTTAAGACACACAGAATAATCTCACATTTCCCTTATCCCAGTCTACCACACACTCAATAAAGTTGACCACAGATTCTATTCTTTTACTCTCATGCTTCTTATGATTGTTTATACGGTACCAAGTGGGTCCCAAATCTGAGACTACAGCCTTGACACACACCACATTTTAGAGTAATATCCAACTACATACTGGGATTATTTGCTAAAATTCTTCACAAGAAACTCAAATCCACCAATAGGAATTAAATTTATACTATATTTTCTTTATAAATTTAGTCCTGTGTTCCCAGGTTGTCTTATTAAATGAGATTTATGCCATTACTCAAATCAGAAAACTGAGTGTAATAATTCCCTCGCCTTCTTCTTCTTCTCTTAGAGTCGTTAAGTGCTTGTGCGAGTCGGAATTGTAAGAGAATCTATAAAATAACATAGCGATTCTTTTGTTCTGTTTCTTGAGGCAGGTCTTCACTATGTATGCAGTTCAGGCTGGCCTTGAACTCCTGGCTATCCTCTTGCCTCTGCCTCCCAAATGCTGGGACTACAGGTATGTGCCGTCACTCCTAGCTAACACGGTAAATTTTAACCTCCTTAACATAAGACAGGAACTTTGACCTGCTTATATTCAATAAAATATGGCAAAGTTGTCGACATGTCTATATCATGACTATATTATACGACTCCACGTTAACAGACTTGAATAAGACAAATCCCCTTGCTGATTTTAAATGAGCGTGCTTCCCTGGAGTGAGGGAGATGTGTGGCAATGAACTCTGGCTTGCAGAAAACAGTCTAGGTGAAGCCAGAGAAGAGAAACAGGGACTCTTCGTACAGCCAACGGGGAAAGGAGGCAGCTCTGGACTTAGAAGGCTGATTCCTCAATGTCCACAGTTTAGGAAAAGTCTTAGCAAAGTCTTAGCAAAAGACTTTTCCTAAAGTTTCACTTATTAAACTGAATAATACTGGGTTTGGGTAAGATAGAAAACAATCAGAAACTTGGTGAATAACAAATATAAATTTGTAGACATCTACTGTTTTCTACACAGATGAGCTATAAACGTTCAATCCACTTATTCACAAAAACAAAAGTTCAAAATAATTAGTCTGAATTCATACAGAATGCAACCTTTTCATCTGAATCATTTGTACTAAAATGAAATACACTGAGTTTCATGTTTTGAAGCATAATGTATTGCAATATACTCAAACTCAAGTATATTCCTAGATAAAATCAAAGATGAATACATGAAAACCCTATATAACCATCTAGAGTTGTCATTGTAAGTTTTAAAACTTTCAAAATTTTTACATTAGCTGTATTCAAAATTAACTCCAAAACATTTTTTCACTTACCTGGTGTTTCACTTTCTGCCCAGAGAGCTGCAGATCCGGACAAAGTTCTTTGCAGTTGGCCACGGTTTCCTTGTTTAGACTGAAGATGGTTGATGAGAAATGGGATTGGCTGATCAGGGGTCTCAGTTATTAACTTGGTCATTAATTCCTGAAGGCAGAAGAGAGCACACACATTTACATTTAATAACAACAGCAATAACAACAACAAACAGCTGCTTAGAATTTACTATTGTCAGTCACTGCTCTAAATGTTTGTATGCAGCTAATTTAATACTCATGAGAATATCTTCAGGTAAATAAGAGTTATTGTCCTTATTTTTAGGATACTGAATTAGAAGAGTAGTAAACTATGTTACATGGCTTAAAAAGGCAAAAAAACCAAAATATATTTATTTATATTTATTTATATTTATATTTATATATTTATTATTCTACCTAGACAGGAGCACATTAGAATTTATTAAAATTCTTTTTCAAAAGTATGGACTCAAAATTTTAAACTTCTGGTCACTATTTTGCAAGATGCTATTTCAAACTAAGCTGTAGCTAAAATCCATCATTTACTTTATATAGTAATGTCATTTTTCTTTCTCAACTGTATATAGAAACATCCCAAAGTGAAGAGAAAAATGGAATGCAAGAAGCAATAAGACACTGACTCACAGAAACCAAAAGTGTGTCTTAAATAGTTTCCAAATAATAGAGAATTTTCTTTTTATAAAAAGCCCTGTTAAGCAACTTTTCTTATTCTCTTTCTCCATTCTCCCTCTCATTCTTTTCTTTTCTGTCTTTCTGGCTTTCCTGAAGTCTCTACCTGCAAAACAGGCTGTTCCACTTTTAGACAACTCTAATGATACCTTAAATTGGGTAGAATCTGCCCCAGGGCAATGCCTACATTAGTTTGTTTCCCCATCTCTGGTTTATGGTCAGTTAGAATCCTCAGATTATTTGAACACAAACATCTGTCAAGCCACATGGGTGGTCCTTTGTGCCACGGAATTGGTTGGTAAACGTGTATGCACCATTTTATACTCCTATCAGTCACATTTTGTATGGCTGCGCTTTGCCCAGAGTTCTAGTCAGTCAGTTGTCATTCTAAGTTCAGATTCTGTGAGCAGCAGTCATTCTAATGAGTGAGCCATAAAAATCAGATGCGTCTTAGGTGTCACCATGGAAGGAGTACTTGAAAGTGCCTACCCCACTGTTCTATTTGTGGTAGGGTGTGTTCCTCTGCCTTGAATGCCATTCTGTCAGATTTTCAGATGGCAGGCTTGTCATCAGTCAGTCTCCAATTATAAGAAGTACAATAAAAAAAATAGTGAACACTTAAATTTTAAAACTCTATTACAGTAAATGATACAGTGTCATTAATCTCCCTCAAAATACTTCCCTCACTATAAACTTGCTTGTTCCATCATTCTTGCCTCTTTCTTAAACAGTTCTGTAGGTCCCCTTTAATATCTCTAGTTGTGCTCTTGTAGCTGGCTTTTGTCCCAAATCAATTCAAAAGGTTTACTTTTCACAGTCATTTTGAGTTTGGAGAAAGAGTCAGAAGCTGCACAGTGCTAGATTCAGTCATCTGATGGGTGAGGAATGCAATTATGTATTTGCAGGCCTGCCTTCCCTTGGGTGGGAGTCAGGGTAGCAGCATTTACTGTATTTTTTATCATACTTCATAATTATATGAAAGAATACTTTCAGAACTGTTTCAGAAAGTGGTAGGATGACAGGATGAAGTAAGGTTGAATATTGTGAGGTAAATTCACAGTGATATGTCTTTTACTGTAACAAAACTTTCAAAATTTAAGCTTTTATTATATATTTCAATAATACCTGGTAACTTTAAAGAGAGGTTTACCCTGGGTAGTCTTCATAAGCCTCAGTCAGTCTCTCTCTCTCTCTCTCTCTCTCTCTCTCTCTTTTTAAGCAGGGATTGAACTCATGACTTCTTGTTTGCCAAACAGGTGCTTGTGCTACTGAGCTAAGCTCTCAGCGTCATAAGTCTTTATCATTCTATTATTTTACTTTCTTCATAGCATTTAGCACTATTCACAGTCATTTTGTTAAATATTTGCTCACCTGTTTGTTGCTTGCCCCTCTTGCAAGTTATAAGAACAAGGGCTTGCCTGGTTTGAGCTCTACTCTCTACCTAGAGTATTGCCTAGCTCATAGCTGGTCTTGAATAGATACCTAATGAATGAATGAATAATTGATTTATTAACTAAAAGTACTTAAAGTTATTGTATCAATAAGTAAACATTAAAACACTCACAAAATTTTCTTCACAGTAAAATATAATTTTTTGATCTCCTATACAAGAAAATGTCATAATTATTTTGAATATATTTATTTACACTTATAACCACCTAGAAACACTCACATTTATCTAAGTGGAGGTCAATGACTTGTATTCACTACAAGACTGACCCCAAGTTGATTTTAGAGACATAAGTAAAATCATAGGATCTCAAAACTATGCAGATTGAACATAAAGTTGGAACTCAAAAGTGCAAAGGGTTCCCACCATTACTACACTATAATGCAAAATATTTACCAAGTGAAAGTGGCACTTTTTATGTTCTGCAAAACAGGTAAGCAAACAACCAGTTGCTGTAGATCTTAACTATTTCTGCTACGGAAACATCTCAATTAATATCTTGATAACTTGATAAAGTGCACTTCTGCTGTTGTATTAATAATCATGAAGAAACACAGAGTTCAATTACACCCCATTATACATCAGTGGGACACAATTTAACAATTCAGATATTGCATATATAGGAGAGATGAATTAGATTCTATTGGAAGTCACTCTGCATTACAGAGGTCACTGAAAGACGGAAAGAAAGGTAAGCAGAAGAACTAACTAGACTGCTCATCAGAGAAAGGCTGGGGTGTAAGATAAAAAATAGGTCAGGTAAGGCTCCACATCCATAATACTTTCTCTCTTGAGACCTCAACAGATCTCATGTGCTTTCCTATTTTTACCTTGTTACCCTTTAAACTGGATACAAATTCCTATAATTTCATTATTCTAAAATAAACAATAAAGTATTCTCTTTAGAACCAGGATTAAACGCAAAAAATTGAGTAATCTCTGTTACATTTAAAAATGCTATCAGTCTAGTAACTAGTTTTAGAAATTCTTATGTCCCATTAATAATTATATGAGACTAAAGATAAGAAATACATTCAGTCATAAACAAAATGAAAATAGTTAATGTTTGCAATAGTTATATTGAGTGTCTGAATTGGGCTAAAGACCAGTTTTAGACAATTCTGTTTGAAAGAAGAATGGTAACTGTCTCTCATTTAATCCACTCATCCATTGGCATTAGGACTCAGATGATTCTGAGGACTTGAGCTTGCAGAAATCCGTTTCTCGGGAATGAAAATTTAAATCCTTATATTTGCAAAGATTTTTCTGGCAATAAAAGGTTGATTTTTTTTTCTGTCACTAGGACTTAGAAATACAAAAATATATCTGAGGGGCTGATAGATTTGAGGAGGTGAGAATAGAGTTGGGCTGCTAGAATGTCAAGTTGTAGCAAGATATTGATTCCAGGCAGTTTCACAAGGATCAATCACCATAAGAAGAAAAGCATTGCAGATCTTTAGGCCAGTCTCAGGAAGAGAGGCTGAACATCTCAAGGAGCAACGCGCAGCGAGGAACAGGAGGCTCATCTAGCATTCTTACCATTAACGTAAGAATCATAGCATGAAATTCTCTGGGAGACTTTGGCTGAAATTCTTTGGGAGATTTTGGCTGTGGGTATATATAAAAGAACTGTGGAAATGCTAATAGGACTCTTGTCCTGGAACAAAATAATAACTTTCTAGCCTAAGGATTTGGGGATTGATAAAATGCATGCATTAATTTTAATGTGATCTTGTTTACACCCACAGGTTAGATATATCTGGGGCATTCAAGTTGCAAACAAAACATACTAGCAGGAAATCAAATGCATGATTACCAATATTAATAACATTGGTAACTATTACAACATGCAATGAAAGATACAGGAAATAGCAGTTATTAGACATTCAGGCTTTGAAACTAGATGGACATTGTTTTGAATCATGTATCACCTATTTACTAGCAATGTGACTTTCAGCAAGGTATTCAATAATTTTAACATGCAATAGTCTGTTGGCTAAATGTGAACAATAACAGTACCTACATCATTTGGTTGCTGTGGAGAGTAAAAAGATAATGACTGCAAAACATCCACAAAGTGCTTAAATTATACGTAAGCCACCATGATAGACTGTCTATCACTTCCTTCTAAGACTGGGCATGAAAGCATTTTCCAGAATCTTTTCCAGAATCTTTACATGATCTCTTAGACATTCTCAATGAGAGGAATCTGTAAGGGTTTTGGAAAGCAGAGAGAAGCAGAAAAAATTATTCTCCACAGTTGACTGCAGTCAGATACAAGAGCAGATGTGAGAGTCAGTGGCTTCCCAGTGGGTCTGTAGAAAATTCCGTTGCAGGTAGGGCAGGAGTGAGAGCTCTAGGAAAGATTCAGAGTCTTGCAACAGCTTCTAGGAAAGCATCCGAAAGCTCCCTCCTTCTGTGCTTCAGGGTGAGCTCTTCAGGGTCACCGTCTCTGACCCTTGGTGTCAGTGCCTCCCCCTTTTGCACCCCAACCTTCAGCAGAATCTCCCCGGCTGCTTGGCCCAACACTCTAACTGTCCATTGTGTAAACTCACTTTTACTAAACCCTATTATTACACACATAAAAAGAGCGATCTCTTGTTTTCCTGACTTCACAATTAATTACATATCTCCAGCTAAGTTTAAATAATACTTTTATACATTTATGTTTATATAATGTTTTATATATTTTATGTTTATAATGTTTATATAATGTTTTATAATGTGTAATATATTTATGCTTATTATTACTAATATGACCATTTTATTACTGAATATGTATTTTTTCTTTTATATGCACAAAATATTTTATAAGTTTGATTTTTTCTGATTTTAAAACTAATAAATGTTTTACTAATAGAGTTTAACACCAACTGTAATCTTTAATTTCAAGAATATACTTAATTTGAAATAACTTCTACAATTTTTTCGTCTTTTTGAGACACAGTTTCACTAGTAGTTCAGGCTGGCCTTGAATTCACTTTATAGTCTCGGATGACTTCAAACTCACGGCTATCCTCCTGCCTCAGCCTTGTATCCTGGGATTGCAGGCCACCTGGGATACGAGGCACCACATTGGCCTTGCATTGTTATCTGTTTCCTGTGTTAGTTATCACTTTGTTACCAATTCAAACATTTATTTTAGATTTTAGGTACACATGAAGATTTTACAAATCTTAAAAATTTGTAAAACTATGTAGAGAACATACATCACTAAGTAATAAGCCAATGCAAACTTTTATTACACAGCATGTAAGCCCTGAAATTTCAGACTATTACAACTAGAAACAGACAGACAATCTTGTACAATAGAAAAAAATGGCATTATTCATGAACTGGAGAGTGAATACTAACTGGTAATAATTATTTCAAAATTCATTTTAATTTTCATGTCCACAAGCTAGAAAGTAAAACCATAATGAGTCAGTAGTTCATCATAGTCACTTATTATTAAAACTGAGCGAGTAGTCAGGCAGTGACAGAAATTATTTTAATAAATTCATTTCACTTGATGGAAGCTATAGAATCCCTTGCTTAGAACAAATAGAAAGTTTATGGGTGCTATGGTTTATATCTAAATGTCCCCCTAAAGCCTCATGCAATAGTACATGGGGCTACTGGGAAGTGATTGCATCAGGGGGAATAATTGTTATCAGTGGGTTAACTCACTGATGAGTTTATAGCGAAATGTGAGGAAGTGGGTTATTGGGAGCAGCCTGGAGGAGTAACATCCCTTCAGCCTTTCTTGTTCTCTCTGTGCCTCTGTCTCTGTCTTTGTCTCTGTCTCTGTCTCTATCTCCATCTCTCATTATTATTTTCATTCTCATTCTCATTCCTTCTACTTCCTGTCTGCCATGCCATGGAATGTTTCTCCTTGGCTATTCCACTGTGCCCTGGAACCAGCCAACTGTAGATAGCTACATATTCACAGACTGTAAGCCAAAATAAACCTTTCCTCCTTAGAGTTGTAGGTGTCAGAAATTTTACCCCAGCAGTGAGAAAGTAACTAAGACAATGGACACACACAAAAACCAAATTTCACCTAATATTTCTATGTGTTTACCCATCTTCTTGTGGTACCACCACACACCACAGCACATCATGCCTAAAAATCTGTGGCTTCAGACCATGACTACTTCTTGCTTCACTTGGCTGAAAGGTAAGTAATATTTATATCCCTTTTTGCTTCAGATAAAAGTTATCAGAAAACAAAATTAAACCCACTTCTAAAATCCCAGAATTTCTCATTAAATCCTCTTTTGTATTAAATTAACATATATGCAAGACATTGTGCTCTATTAATAGTAGAACTGATATAAATCAGGTACATTTTTACTCAGTGCCCATAATTACTTTAAATATTAGAAGTACATGGTCAATGGTCATATGTAGGATGTTATTTTAGTTCGAAACTGGCATTAAGATCTAATGACTGAAATAATTTATTCTAAATCCACATATGCTTCAATTTTTTGTTTTTAATTAGGTCTCTAAAAAATTTGCGTTTGTGATCATGAAGTGCCAGCTACAACTATTTTAAATATACTCCATTTTAACTCTCCTTAGTCCTCTTGCCTTCCCTTCCCAAACTTTATCCTGGACAGCTTCATCTCAGAAAGCCCCTCTGGCCATCAGAGCCACTCCTAGTCTCCACCCCTAGCACCAAATAAGGAACGAACCTCAAACCCAGAAATCATTCCCTATGTAATGTCTAGTCACCCAGTCCTGGCATCGACACTCCAGACTCCATGTGAGACATTGTCCCTCCCACCACCGCCACAGTTCGTAGAATTTGTTTACCTTGCTCTCAGTGTCTGCAGGTGATCCTCTATATCTCTCCACAACAGTCATAACCTTGCAAACATCCACCATCACTCCCCCACCCCCAGCTGCATTTTATAAGTAAACAGGTAGTGGATATTGAATTGTCAACAAAAAATATAAGAATGTCTACTCAATATTCTGCTTCTTTCAAAAACATCATTTACCCTGAAACAGCCCTATTTTAAATTGATGTCATCTTTCTGAACAGATAGAACTCCACTTCATTTCTACTTGTACCATAACTCAGGCTTGCCTTTCTCTCATTTCATTTTCTCCTGAATGGCAGCAGGGTTGGGATGGTATGTTCATGTCTCATTTTGTTGTACAAGTTTTGGAGTTGGGTAATAAATGGATTCCAATGCAGTTCACAGAATTGTGAGCAGGATGGGAACATGCTGAATATCACTTGAGGTTTTCTGTCAGACCCTTCCATGCTATGTAGAGAGTCCGGACTTCTCCCCCTCAGAACCATGCCCAGCCTGTCATAAGCCTGTTTCTTCTCACTCCTAGTGAAAACTGAGATTCCTTTGGAAGACCGGACACAACAGGAAGGAAAATGCTATGACTAATAATGACTAAAGATAACATTTATTAAGCCTGACAGGAACAAGTGTCAAGTATTTTGCATAGATTTAATCTCTCACTATGCATTACAGAATTATATACAAGATGCACAATGCAATCAATGTGTATACAATTTTACGAAAGTATTCTTAAAGCTTGTTTTTTCAGGGCATCTGATCTTCACTAACAACCCATCAACACAATCACAGCTACATGCACAACCACAACTTCACAAGCCTCGACGATCAGAAAATTTGTATCTCTTATTTTTAAGGCTGTTGGCTCTTCGTGGATATGAGTTAATATAAAATTTGCTTTATGATACTCATTTTAATAAAAAATAGAATCTTGTTAGTCTCATATATTATACAACATAATCCAGAGATAAAAGCAGAGAAGAAATGTCATTTATAGTTAAAATTACAAATAATGAAAATACCAGAACTAAAAATGTGTCATTATCAATGTCAAAATTGGATCACACTTAGTTCTTGTCCTTCTTAATAATATCAGCAAATAATTCATCTAGCTAGCTGAACTATCCAATAAAAATGATGAAATATTTTGTTTATTGTCTTCTAATCTTTCTTCCTATACAGAGATGTCTTCTGAAGTTAAATATCTTCAAGGTTTAGGTTGCACTTTAAGACCACTGTCATATAAAATACATAAGCTTCTACTTAAATTTCTAAGCAAACACCAAGTTCTCCAGTAAGAAATACTGGCACAGCACATGAAAATGTGGGATTTTTCCATAACTGACTTGGAAATACCTCTGTAGAAGTACAAACATAGGCAACACCTAGTGGAGATAATAAAGGAGTTTGAAACTCAGCTACATTAATTAAATAAACCCATGACAAAAATATGTATGCAGAAGTTGCCCGAAGAAGGAAGATATCTCTCAGTTGAGCAAAAATTACATTATTGTAGCTTTTTATCATTTTTTTGAAAAGGTATAACTGAAACAGCACAAGAAGTTAATGAGACAGTTTCACAGTGAACATCTAGCACCTCCTTCTGGAGTTAATGATCTCCGCAAAGGTCATACATCTTTCTTTCTCTACAGCATTACTGCTTCAAAATGCAGATCAACACACTGGACCACTGTTGTAGTCAGAGTTTGTAAGGAGAACAAGACAATAGAGGACATAGAATTTACAATATTATTTATAATGCTCACCAAAGGAGACAAATACAAAGAAAGGGCAGGAAATCTATCCACACACTAAAGACCTAGAAAATCCAGCCAAGGGCCTGGATTCCCATGGAAATAACCTGCATGACTTCAGGTGAAAATGTAGAGCCCATGACAATGCACTCCATGAGTCCAACTGGAGGCCTAGAGCCCATGACAATGACTTATGCAAATCTCTTTCACTGATTTGCACTGAAAAATCCCAAAGGTTAGCAGTGGAAGCTAGAAAGTCTATGCCAGTGGAGTAAAGGATCTGGGCCAGTAGATTGAGAGCTCTACACTGGAGCCAAGAAGTGATGCTCAAAATAAGGACCAGAGCTCCTCTGAAAAGTACCGCAGCCATCCTCCACGACAAGAGATCCCAAGCTCCTCTGATGAGAACAGCCAAGTTCATATCAGGAAAATAGCACAACAAGCTTCTGGAGATTGAACAGCACACATCTTCCCCTCTGGAGTAGGAAGCACTGTTCAAAGTAAGGACCAGAGCACCCTCAAAGTGAGCTCCCATAGCCGTCCTCAGCAACAAGATCGCAAGTTCCTCTGATGATAGCAGCTGAGTGCATATCAGGGAAGCCAGCATGACAGGCTCCTCCAGGAAAACCAACAGCTCCAAACAACAAAACTGAAGGGAAACCATAATGTTGCTCTTCTTCCCCAGGTCTCCTTTTTATGCTGATAACAATCCTCAGGTGGGTCATCCACACAGCATCATGCTGATGCAGTTCAGCTAGTGTTTAAGGTGACTGCCAGTTTTTAAAACACCCCAACCCAGCCCTGGTCAACTTGATAACCACATACATTTCCTTAAACTATAGTCCTAGTGGCAGATTTGTGAAAAATTAACATGTTATGGTCTACTCATATTTACATTAATATAACAATTACAGATATATAACTCTTATTACATTCATTCCTGCACCAAAAGCAAAATATTCAAAGAATGACCAAAATTCAAGGTTAAAACACAATAATTAACTGTTTACAAATATATAAATATGACAGGAAAATCAAATTAAAAGTATTATCACAATCACAGTCCTTGCTTACCATTAACTTTCACATGCATGGCAAGACTTTAAAAATGAGGATCTCCTACAATTCAAATATACTCTTCCCTTCAGGTGGAAGACTTCAATTCACTTTCCCCATTGTCCTGTTTTTTTCAACAATGTTCTCCTCCATTGCATCCGTGCAATGCAGAGTTCTGCTAAAGCCTTCTATCTGGCCAAATCTTTCAAATTACTTTACTGGTCCTTTGCTCTAAATTTCCAACACAGATCTGACCAAAAGCTCTCAGAAGTAACCGTGCTACAATCTCAACAGTATGCTCCATTGAAATATTTCTCTTTCCCAGAGAATACCTCTAAACACAAGCAAAATGAAGACCAACTTTCAGCCAAAACGCAATCTGCTACCTGGGATCCAGCAACCAATAAATCCTTCTCAACAGAAGCCTCTTGGGCTTCATCTTAACCAGCAGCATATCCATCAGTGTTCTAATTTTCTAGGTTCTGACCAGAGAGAGTCTCCAATATAATTTACGGCATACAGGGACTGCCTTTTTGGCTAGTCTCTCAAAACATTCCCAAATTAATGCCCTAGGCTCTTAAGCCACATGACCAGGCAACATCACAGTAATGACTCAACTCTCTTGATACCAAGTTTGTTGTAGTCAGGGTTTGCAAGAAGAGCAAGACAATATAGGACACATAATTTATAGTATTATTTATAATGGTCACCCAAGAAGTCAAATACAAAGGAAGTGCAAGAAATCTGTCCACACACTAAAGACCTAGAAAATCCAGCCATGGGCCTGGATTCCCATGGAAATATCCTGCATGAGTCCTGCTGAAGTTCTAGAGCCCACAGTGACTCATGCAAAGCTGCTTCATGGATCTGTGCTGGGAAGGCCCAAAGATCAGTGGTGGAAGCTAGAAAGTCTATGCCACTGTGGTGAAGGGTCTGTGCCAGTAGACTGAGGGTTCTGCACTGAAGCCAAGAAGTGACACTGAAAATAAGGACCAGAGCTCCCCTCAAAAGTACCACAGTCATCCTTAGTGACAATGAGGTCCTGAGCTCCTCTGACAATGAGAATAGCTGAGTTCATAACAGGAAGCCAGCATGACAACTAACTTCTCTTGGAGATTGAACAATTCTACACTCTAGGGAGAAGACCCAACCTGGGGTAGCTCATCCACCTGGAAGCTATAAAAGAGAAATGAAGACGGATAGACCTGCTTCTGTTCTTTGAAGGAGCTCCGGTCTTTGCCTTCAGCATGGCTGTCTTCAGCCTTGTCCGGTGTAAATTCTTCAGCCTTCCATGGCAGAGCCATGGGCCTCCTGACACAGGCTTGCACATTACAACTGCAGTGAGCCCAGATGTTGGGTGAATCCTTCAGTCTCCACTGTGCAAACATCCTCAGCATACTTCCTCATCCAACTCTGTGGGTGACCATCATAAGCCAGTCTTGTAATTTCTTATACATTTGTGTAGCTCATGTTACACCTGTTTCTCTAATGAAACACTGACTGATATAGAAGGGCTGTGGTTTTCCTTAGGTGTTCCCCATGACTGGTAATGTCATCTATGGTGATCAACTGGTTACGGTGTTGTCTGCAGGTCTCTGTATTATAAAATTCCTTTTTATTCTCTGTCAAACAAGAGGCCTATGAGGAAAATTTTTGAGAGCGTAAATATTACATCACATGCATTCTATATTTCTCTTCAGTTTGCTTCATCCAATGTTCTTACTTGGTGGTATAAATCATTCACATGCTTCAAAAAAATAATCACATGAATCAACAGAATCCCAATTTATGTCAATATCATTTCCCTAAGTAATGATCACCTATAAGTGTAGAATTGTTGAGCCAATTTAGTCAAGCTTCTGAGCGTCTCGGTGACACAATCAACCAGGAGTCCTGCTGCATTGTAGAACCTTCATCAAAGCATAAAGAAACAGTCAAACAAATGCAAATAAGCCTCTGTTCATCATATCTGAGGCATGAGTGACAGACAAAGGTCTAGACCAGTCCAGATTAGGTGATCAAGGTAGCTAAATGCAGTCTGAGTCCTGGATTGTGTCCTGACTGAAAAAAATCCAAATTGCCATTAAATTTGTTAGGGAAGTCTGAATACAAATTGAGACTTCCTAATCCAACAGTACGAAATTTGAAACTTTTTGGTCATTATTATGATGCTCAAAAAGTTGCAGATTTCAGAGCATTCTGGATTTTAGATTTTTGGATTAGGGGTGTATAAATGGTAAAGTCTTTGCAGATATTCTGAAATACTTTTGATTCCAAACATTTCAGAGAAGGGAGACTCACCTGTACAGGTAACAGATTATATCAGAATGTGTGTTTAAATATGGCAGTTGTACTGGGGTAAGAGAATATCCTTGTTCTTAGGCGATACAGTTCTCAGAATGAAGGGTAGTAATATATGTGACTAACGTGATTGAGAGAAAAAAGCGTATATATACGTATACATACATGGAGAGTACATAGGGACATATGACAGAATGTTGACAGTGGTTGAATCTAATTGCTGGCTATATGAATGTCACTGAAATACTGTCTTTTTTGTAGGTTTGAAAAATCAAAAACATTTTTTAATTGCGGTAGATGCAGCAACATATCAGTATCACTTTAAACTCTTAGTTGTGTGTGATGCTTCCTGATACTTTCTCAGATAACAAAATGGAAAAATAAAATTTAAATGCATTTACTGCTTTTTGTGAAATATACTACTGGGTCTTATTTATGTCTTTCTTTTCTGCCTAATAAATATGGGCAGTCCAGAGAAGTCTTTGTTTTAACCCTCAGAGTCTGGAACTCAGCTAAAGGGTTTTGAACCTCCTGGAGCCCTAAAATCATACCACTTGTCTCATTTTATTTAAGCCTTTGCTATACACTTACTTAGGAGATTTGGGGATCTAGGTCAGAACTTGATAATGCAGCAGACTGAATGAAGGCAAGGATAGAATATCTGATCTAGAAGATAGGAATATGATTAATGACCAGGAAAAGAAAGATATATTAAAAATAGCAAGAGACCACAAAAATAAATCCAACAGCTACAAGATGAAGGAAAAAAGAACAGCATAAGATTGACTGGAATCAGACAGAAAGCTAGAAACAGTGCAAAAGCCATTAAAAACCTCTTCACAGAATGGTAGAAAACTTCCCAAATGTGGATAAAGAATTGAAGTACAAATAAATGAAGCATATACAATTCCAAACAGCTATGACCAAAGTAAATCTACACTGAAGCATATAATCAAGATTCCAAAAATGCAGCAAAACAACAAAATATTAAAAGCAATTACAGAAAAGAAATACCACCTATAAAGGAAAGCCCATCAGAATCATAGTCAACTTCTCCACACAAACCCTCAAAAATGTGAGCTTGGAGTGTGGTATTTGAAGCCCTAGAAGAAAACAATCTTCAACCCAGATTCATGTACCCACAAATCCATCTTTCAAAATAGATGAAGAAATAAGACACTTCCATGACACAGAACTGAAGAAATTTATGACCACCAAACCAGCTTACTGAATGCTCTGAAGGACATATTACAAATAGATAATGAAGACTACAAGCACATGAACACTAATAGAAAGAACCACCCAGGCAGGGCAAGCAATTTCACAGGAGAAAGACATGGAACAAACAACAGGAAAAACAACATGAAAAAGATAAACCAATATATATGTTATAAACATAAACATAAATAGTCTCAACTCTCCAATCAAAAGAAATATCAAGAAGCAAGTCCAACTATAAGTTGCATTCAAGAAACATATTTAACCTCCCAAAAATTCATAGACTAAAGGTCAAAGGATGAAAAACTATTCTCATTGCCACAAGACCACCCAAAAAAGCAAGGGTAACTATTTTACTTGTAGACAATGTAAACTTAAAACCAAAACTGATCAAAAGAGATAAACAAGGTCACTACATACATGTAAAGGGAAAACTCCAAGGAGAGACAACAATCATACACATTTATGCACCAAACACAGGTTCATTCAACTACATAAAACACATATTAACAGACATGAAAAACCAACTATCCACTAATAGAGTTGTAGCAGGGAATCTTAATACCCTACTCTCACAAATAGATGAACTAGACAAAAAATAAACAAAGAAATATTAGAATTAGACCAAGCCTGTGAACAAAATGACTTGGTAAATGTCTACACAGTATTCCCTCCCAAAATATCAGAATACACATTCTTCTCAGTTGCACATGAAATGTTCTCCAAAATAGACCATATATTATCTGAAAAAACATGTTAAATAAATGTAGAGAAACTGAAGCCATCCAATGCATACTACCTGAACATAGTGCAATGAAACTGGAAATCAGTGACAAAGGAAGTCACAAAAACTACATTAACATGTGGAAATTAACAACACCATCCTCAATAACCAATGGGTCACCGGGCAAATTAAAGATGAAATTAAACAGTATACAATATTAAACAATAATGCTGATACAACATACAAAACTTTATGGAACACAATGAAAGCAGTCCTACTAGGAAAATTTATTGCAATGAAATCACACATCAAGAAAACAGAACAAGCTCAAATAAACAACCTAATGTTCCACCTCAAACTTCTAGAAAAAGAAAAACAAATCAAACCCAAAATTCATACAAGAAAGTACAGAGATAAATGCAGACATTAATGCAATGGAGACTAAGAAACAACACAAAGAATCAATGAATTGAAAAGCTGATTCTTTGAAAGAATAAATAAAATTGATAAACAATTAACCAAGCTCATCAAAAAGAGAAAAAAACACAAATTCAAGCAATTATAAATGAAAAAGGGGAAATTACAACAGATTCCACAGAAATCCAGATCATCATCACTTACTATGACAAGTTATATTCTAATAAGATGGAAAAAGATGAAATGGACAGATTTCCAAACTAAATTTCCAAAACTAAATCAAGTAGATATACAAACTCTAAATAACCCAATACTAGCCAATGAAGTTGAAAATGTAATTAAATCTTACCAATAAAGAAAATGCCAAGGCCTGGCAGATTCACCTTTCAATTATACAAGGAATGTTGAAACCCTTTAAAGAAATTAAAAAGTAAGTGTGGGAGACAACTCCAGTGACTCCCTTTGAATCCAAAACAATTACTGTGACTTTGATTATTTGGAGACTCATTTCCTTGTACTGATATGTAGAGAGCTGGCCAGGGTCTTTCCTTCTCTCTTCAATTGACTCTAAGCACTGCAAATAAGGCTAGTGAGGTGCTAACATGCGATCTCTGTAGCCACAGACAGTCTCTCCTCGCACAGTGCTCTCCTTACAGTACAGATAAGTACAGGATATGAGATGTTAGAGCAAATTGCTCTGGGAATGTCAAATGGGTATGAGCCTCAAGATAAGCGGCTATGACTCCCCAGGGCACAGAGTTTGCATATCAGAACCAAAGTGGTAGTCCCCCAAAACAATCCCTCTGATACCTAAATTGGATTGTGTAAATTGATCCTTCTACATATCTATCTGTATCTCTGCAATTTACAGAGATGCCAGTCTTGATCCCAGCCAGCCAGCTCAAATTACTCATGTAATTTCCCCCATCCTCACTGTCACTCATCCCTGAGCCACCTCCTTTTCTTCAAAGGGGAGAGGCCAAGGACCAACGCCTTTGTCCGCATGTCCTCATGGGGACTGGACTTAGGACCTCTTTGCTGCCCTTAACTTGGAATATTCCTTGCTGTTTTTATTCTCGCCATGAGTTGCATTGGTGGTGGTAGATTGGAGTTAACTTGATGGAATTCCAGTGACGTCTTGATGGAATTACAAATGCAAACTTTTGGATTGTGAGGAAAACAAGAAGGAGGATCACGATACTTGGATGACTGAACTTGATATTGGGGTTTACGATAGTAAGCAGTACTACCAAAATCATTTCTGGAAGCAAGTATTACCCTGATTCGAAAACCAGAGAAGAACCCAACCAAAAAAGAAAACTACAGGCCAATCTCTCTAATGAATGTAGGTACAAAAATCCTAAAAATGATACTGGCAAACAGAATGCAGCAAATCATCAAGATATTATGCCATGACCAAGTAGGATTCATCCTAGGAATGTAGGGATGGTTTTACATATGAAAATCAATAGATGTAATATACCATATTAACAGAATCAAAGACAAAAATCATACAATCATCTCTATAGATACAGAAAAAGCATTTGACAACATCCAACACCCATTCATGGTAAAAACCCTACAGAAAATTGGAATAGATGGTTTTCACCTCAAACTTATAGAAGCTATCTATGACAAGGCAACAGCTGACATCATATTAAACTTTCAAAAACTGAAAGCTTTAATTCTAAAATCAGGAACAAGATAAGCATATCCATTTTTGCCACTCCTGTTCAATATACGTCTGGAACATTAGCCAGAGCAATTATGCAAGAGAAAGAAATAAAAGGAATAAATATAGGAAAGGAAAAAGTTAAATTATCATTATTTGCAGATTACATGATACTCTACATAGAAGACCCCAAAAACTCCACCAGAAGACTTCTACATTTAATATCAAAGTTCTGTAGTGTAGTGGGATAAGAGTCAACACTCAAAAATCAGTAGCATTCCTGTACACAATCAACAAACTCACAGAGAAGGAAATTAGAGAACACATATCCTTCACCATAGCATCTTAAAAAAATAAAATACTTAGTAATTGACCTAACAAAAGATGTAAAAGATCTATACAGTGAAAATTACAGTACTCTAGAAAAGGATATTGAAGAGGATACTAGAAAAATGGAAAGATATCTCTTGCCCTTAGATAGAAAGGAACAACATAGTGAAAATGGCCCTACTCCCAAAATTGCTACACAGATTTAATGCAATCCCAATCAAAATACCATTAGCATACCTCACAGAACTAGAAAAACATTCCTAAAATTCATCTAGAACCAGAATTGACCTAGAATAGCAAAAGCAATTCTGGGTAATAAAAGTAAGTCAGGGCTCATCACAGCCCCAGACCTGAAATTATATTACAAAGCTACTGTGATAAAATCAGCATGACATTGGCAAAAAGCAGGCCTGAAGATAAATGGAACAGAATACAGGATGCAGATGCAATCCCGCACATACTCAGTGACCTTATCTTTGAAAAATGAGTCAAACATATTCACTGGAAGAAAGATAGTCTCTTTAATAAATGATAATAGAAAAACTCTTTCAACATGCCAAAGAGTAAAACTAGACCCATGTCTATCACCATACACTAAACTAAAGTCACAGTGGATCAAAGATCTAAATATTAAAACAAAGACACTGAATTTACAGGAAGAGAAAATAGGTAGAAATCTCAAAGATATAGGTGTAGATGGAGACTTTATGAACAAAACTCAAACTTCAAGGAAAACACTACAAAAAAATCAAAAATGGGATCTCACCTCATTAAAAAATTTTCGCACAAGAAAAGAAATCACCCACAGAGTGAAAAGACAACCCACTGCATAGGAAAAAAATTACAGCCAGTTTTCCCTCACATAAAAGTCTTCTATCTAGTACACAAAAAGAATTGAAAATAATCAGGATATCCCAAATTCAATGGCCCAGTCCAAAAATGGGCATTTAAGATGAATATATACTTCTCAAATGAAGAAACACAAATGGCAAATAAATACATAAAAACGTGTTCAACATCATTCATCATTCAAGATATGCAAATTAAAACAACACTGAGATTCCATCTCACCCAAGAAAGAATGGTTACCATAAAAAAGTCAAGTCAACAAATGCTGGAGGGGCTGTGGAGAAAAAGGAATCCTTCTCCACTGTTGGTGGGAATGCAGACTGGTGCAACCACTGTGGAAATCAGTGTGGAGATTCCTTAAGTAACTAGGATTAGAGGTCCCTTTTGACCCAGCTGTTCCCCTTTTAAGTATCTTCCCAGAAGAATTAAAAACATCATGCCACAGTGATACATGTGTACCTATGTTTATAACCACAATTTGTAATAGCTAAATCTTGGAAACAACCCAAATGCCCATCAACCAAGGAACAGATAAAAAAGATACAGTTTTTTAAAAAGATATAATGGACTACTAGCCAGTCATAAAGAAAGATAAACTTGAGGCTTTTATAGGTAAATGGATGCACCTTGAGATCATACTCATAACTGAAATAAATCAGACCCACATGTGTAAAGATCATATTGTCTCACTAGTGTAAGAAACTGAATGAACAAATAAAATCCAAAATGTATGATAGATACTGTGAATTGGGAAGAAACTATACAAAAGAAAAGACAAACCATGATTGACAGAAAGGGAGAAGAAAGGAAAGGAGAAAGAAAAAAATATAAGCAGCTGCCATGGGGAACAGGAAGAGAATCAAGAAGCCAAACCACTACTTCCTGGGAAACAAGAAGAGCAACTCCCCATCTCCCAACCCCAATACGCAATGTGCTGATTTGGAGGCAGTTAGGATGAGATGATAGCAACTAAACTGAAAAAAAAAATAATGTTTGTATTGTTTAATTGACTTTGCAGGTCTAAGGCTAGTGGTTTGGGCAACTATTTGAAGGATAGATAGCATAATGCATGTGGCAACTGTGGGAGATTTCCTTCTGTCCTGGTTGTGAAATCCAATGCTTTGTTGCATTTTACTGTTTTGTTTTATTGCAACCAGTTTATATTGTTATAAACTGGCTGTACTTTTTTTCCTATGCAGTAACTTGAGCAACTATTTTGAAGATAATAATATGCAATATAACAACCATTGTTAAATTTCTATCATCTTGTTTTGAAAACCTACATAGCTGTTGTTTTTTTGTTATTGCTGTTGTTTTGCTTTTGTTTTTTTCTATTTTTTTCTTTTTTCTCTTTAAAATAAAAAAACCAGAAGAAAAGAATATGTTTATACACAAGATAGTTAAGACAGTTACATAGCTAGTTTCTCTTAGTTCATTGAAAAGAAAGGTTCTGTCTTCCTGATGTGGGAACTCAATGCAATAAATTTTCCTCTGAGGACTGCTTTCATTGCATCCCACAAAATCCGGTAAGTTGTGCTTGTATTTTGATTTGCTTGTAGATATTGTTTAATTTCTTCTTTAATTTCCTCTGTGACCCACTGATTGCTCAAGAGTGTATTACTCAGTTTCCATGTGTTTGTGAGGTTTTTGCAGTTGCTTTTATCATTAATTTCTAGTTTCACGGCACTATGATCCGATAACATGCATGGGATAATTTCAATTCTTTTGCATTTACTTAAATATGTTCTGTGGGCTAGTATATGGTCTATTTTAGAGAATGTCCCATGTACTGCTGAGAAGAAGGTATATTCTGATGTTGGATGGAACACTCTGTATACGTCTATCAAGTCCATTTGTTCACAGGTGTGATTCAATTCTGTTATGTCTTTGCTTATTTTCTGTCTAGTTGATGTGTCCCTTTGTGTCAATGGTGTGTTAAAGTCTCCTGTTCTAATTGTGTTATTGCTTATTTGATTTTTTATTTCTGTTAGTATTTGCTTTGTATAGCTGGGTGCTCTGGAATTTGGTGCATATATATTTAAGATTGTTATCTCTACCTCTTGAAGTTTTCCCCTAACTAGTATGTAGTGACCTTCTTTATCTCTTTGGATCATTCTTGGTTTAAAATTCACATTGTCTGCAAACAGGATGGCTACTCCTGCTTTTTTTTTCGTTTCTTGTTGCATGAAGTACAAACTCACTCAACCACCTTATCTTTGATAAAGGGGCCAAACATGCTCGCTGGAAGAATGACAGTCTCTAACAAATGCTGCTGGAAAAACTGGCTATCCATATGCAGAAGACTAAAAGTAGACCCATGCCTATCACCATGTACTAAACTAAAATCTAAATGGATCAAAGATCTAAACTTTAAAACAGAAACACTAAATCAGCTGGAAGACAAAGTGGGTAAAAATCTCTAAGATATAGGGGTAGGAAGAGAATGCATGAACACGAATCAAACTACACGGGAAATACTTCCCAGAATCAATAACTGGGACCACATCTTATTAAAGAGTTTCTGCATGTCAAAAGAGATTTCCAGCAGAGTGAAAAGCAAACCCACAAATTGGGAAAAAATCTTCATGGACAGTCCCTCAGACAAAGGACTTCTGTCTAAAACTTATAAAGAATTTAAAAAAATCAGACCCTCAAAATTCAAAGACCCAATGCAAAAATGGGCATCTGAAATGAATACGCAGTTCTCAGATGAAGAAATATGAATGGCAAATAAATGCATGAAAAAATGTTCATCATCATTAGTCATGAGAGAAATGCAAATTAAAACCACACTGAGATTCCACCTCACTCCAGAAAGATTGGCCAGGATAGAAAAATCTACCACCAACAAGTGTTGGGAGAGGCTGTGAGGAAAAAGGAACTCTTCTGCACTGTTGGTGGGAGTGTAGACTGGTGCAACCACTGTGAAGGTCAGTCTGGAGATTCCTCAAAAAGCTGGGTCTGGAAGTCCCATTTGACCCAGCTATTCCACTTCTAGGCATATTCCCAGAAGATCTGAAAACATCGTACCACAGTGATATATGTGCACCCATGTTTATAGCAGCACAATTTGTAATAGCCAGATCTTGGAAACAACCTAAGTGCCTATCAACTGAGGAATGGATAAAAAAGTTGTGGTATTTTTATACAATGGAGTACTACTCAGCTATAAAGAATGATCACACTGAGATATTTATAAATAAATGGACACGACTTGAGACCATACCCATAAGCGAAATAAACCAAACTCACATGTGTAAATACCGTATTTGGTAAGAGTTGGTAAGAGTATATAAGATTTTATGGTAATCATGAGTCCCCACCTCATAGCTTTGAAGCCTTTCAATGTTTTCATTCATCAGTTGGAATGGTTTTATTCTGTTTTGTTTGACTTTATTATACGTGATGCTATGAAAAGCTGTTTTGAAGAGAACAAAACATTATGAAAACCATTGCTGATTTACTACCGTCCTTCTTAGAAGTCCTACCAAGCTTCTATTCTTCTATTTCCATTGGTTCTATCTATCACATTGTGTCTTATTGAGATTTGAATATGTGTGAAATTATAAACAAAATTTTTTATTGAAAATGAGATACTATAGTACCCATTGATCATTCTCTGTTATTTGGTTCAGAATGCCCTGTAATTCTTTCACTCTTTGAATGGTTATATACTTTTTTGTTATGTTTGATATTATTGTATTTGAAACTATGCTCAACTATAGCAGAGAAAGAAATTTTGTGATAGCTATTGTTAATGTCCGGTTGTCTTAATGTTAAGTATTGTGTTGCCTATGTTGTCCAGTTCCAATCTGCTCTGTACTGACCTCTTTTGTCTTATTCTCTGTAAAATAAAATGTAAAAAAAAGGTTTATTCTAATATTGTTTGGACAAGATATCATGCCTGTATCTTGTATTCTGAATAACACTATGAGGATAACAATACACAGTGTATTAACTATTGTAACTCTCCTATTAACCTGTTTTGAAACTATTGTTATTTTTTATTTTTTCCCTTTAAAATAAAAAATAGCATTGTCAGTTTGTTTTCAAAAGTAGAGAATATATATATCTCATGCCACATGGACTACATGAGCCATATTTATAGCAATGTGACTGTTCATTTAGTCTTCTATAATCAAAGAATGTACAATGCTGAAAGCTTGCCTTTTTGGTCTCTCTAAATGTTATATTTCTCAGGATAAACAATTTTTCAAAATTGCTTGTAAGTCATTCCTCAAGAGACTTCAACTGCAAGCAATTGCAAGGGCAAATTTTAGAGCCGCTAAACAGGAAATTGCATGATTTCTCCTTTCTCAGTGATTGCTCCAGCTCCTAAAATTAACTGCTCTCTAGACTTTTATGGCAGTCACTTTTGCACCTTTCATTATACATTTATTACCAAAGAACCCTTCTGAGGTATTTTTCAATGCCAGCTACAAATTTTCTGAACACCAGAGAAGCATTCAGTAGTTCCATTCAATTTTGATGCTATCCACCTGGAGTTAGTATGTGATCACACAAGTTTAAGGACTTGGTCCCTCATAAATGGCAATGGCAAGTCCAAATCCACTCATATTCCCTGTTTGTCAATAAAGGCCATGTGGAAATATTCAAATGCATTTAAAAGAACAGTAGAAAAATAAATAATGGTGCATTCACACAGTGAAAAACTAAACAGCTATGAAAATGATTGGTAGTACAGTAATGCTAACTTGCGTAAATTTGAAAAACTTAAGTATAAGCAAAAAAAAGACACAAAAAATAGATATCATATTCCTCCCCCACAAGTAAGGCCCAGTTTTATATTAATTTTTGCTCCAAAAGAAGCACTAGGGATTATTTTCAGGAAATGTCTTTTGTTTTACACACAACAATCTATATATTTCTTCAAGTATAGTCATGTCATCTTATTCTACAACATGGTTGTAACTCTCTGAATACTGAATTCCAGCCTGAATTTGCCACTCCTTGTCCTGTAGAACCAATGGCTCCAATATCTCACATCCAGCAGTTGGGTTTCCCTAAATGAGCACTTCTTGTCCATGTAACCTGTTTAAAGTGCATCGGCAACACAGTTGTCAGTGATTTTATCTCATAAATTCTTCACCCAAGTCACAACATCTTGCAGCCTAGGACTCATAAATTTCCATTATCCCAACTCTGTTAATTTGAGAAAAGTTTTTCTAGGATCTAGTTCAAGGTGCAAGGAATCCCTGGTAGCCAACAGTTGGCTCTTCCTTGTGTGAATATTAAAAGCACTAGAAAGAACCAATCATGTCAGGGCAAAATAAGCCCCAAATATATAACCCTCAGCACTCTGAGCTTCCATCTTTCCTGCAACTCAGCCCAGTCATTCTTTACTAAGCTATTTGTGTTTTGAAACTCTCAAAAAATATTTTCTCTATTTTGAACATATACTTGGGTTCTTTTTAGTTGCCTTCTTGGTCCAAATTATCCAGGCCACTATTATTAAACTCTAAAAATGTTATTTATAGAAATGTGTTCAGGAACAATTTTTTTATTACTTCTTCTCAATTATATAAAAGTAATGTTTTCATTTAGTAACATATTCTTTACATATTTTCAAAATAGTAGGTGGAGGGGCTGGGGTTAACTCAGCAGCATAAGCACCTGCCGTGCAAGCACATGGTCGTGAGTTTGATCCCTGGTACCGATCAAAAAAAAAAAAAATAGGGGGTGGAATGAAAACCAGCTATATAGTATCCTACTAGGGAGCTGCACAAAATTTCTTTAATAAGCCCTTTATCAATAGACACTGAAGTTATGTTCAATTTTCTTCTACTACAAATTTCAATATATTTGTACATTTTTGTATACATGCTATAGGATAAGTTCCTAAGACACTTAGAAGTAAACTTAATACTTAATTAGAAAAGAGGGCAAAAGAAGCCCCAAACAGAATAATAAGCACCCTGAATGTCCATCTTTCCTGAAGAATCCTCTAGTTTCTATTAAATGTTTCTTAAAATCTAAAAATGCTTTAAAAATAACCTCTGTTGAGTTTATAAAATAAATATTTAGAAATATTTTAATTAAATGATTGGCAGTTGGTATTCTCAAAACAATATCAGAAATTATGTGATATACTAACCTTACATAGTTTTAATAGCAGTTGCTGCAAATTATGAGTCACCTGTATCAAGCAAGAAGCTTGACCTATATTGAACCCAAATCCTCTTTTTTCTTCCCTTTTACCTTATTTTAAGATATGCTACAGTGTCTTCTCTAGGAAAAATAATTATGTAATAATTAAGGAACACAAAAGAGGAAAGCTTATAAATATTCTAGAAATTAATGATAAGTACTACACAAATGATATGCATAATTTAAAATATTAAGCCAGGGTCTCCCAAGATCTGCACCATGTTGGAACTTAAGGCACTGCGAAACAAAGCAACCTGCTTGCCTCTCTGATAAGCAGCCGTGCCTTGGGCAAGTGGTGGCCACCCCAGAGAAAGGACCAGCCAGTGTCTCCCAAGATCTGCACCATCTTGGAACTTAGGGTGCTGGGAAAGAAAGCAACCTGCTTGCCTCCCTGGTAAGCAACCATGAGCCTACTGGTGCATGAGCTGAGAATCAAATATCCCATCCTTCCCCTTCCCTTAGTAAGTGGGAGCCAGAGGTCTCAGCATATCTTGGGAGGTTGACCACATGCAATATAGCAAATATGGGGATTTCCTTCTACCATCTCTTTAAAGGCAAATATTGTTATTACTGTTTTGCTTTGTTCTGATTAATTGTATTGCTCTATTCAATATTCTGCTTTGATAAGTTCTATAATGTTCTGTATTTGGTGTGATTCTGCTATACCTGATTGAAAGGACAACTATTGTGAAGATAATAAGATATACTATGGCATTTATTACTGTTATGGTACCTATTACTGCTGTGATGTTCTGTACCAATTTCACAGCCCTGTCTCAATTGGCTTTGTTCTGTCTTGATCTGTTGTATTTTACTACCTTCAACATAATAAAAAAGTTTAAAAATATAAGAAATTTAAGCAAGATTTAATGCAAAAAATTAGTTTATTTATCCAATAAATATTTATTGAACAATCAACTATGCACCACTGTGTGTTCCAGGATATTTGAAATATGAAAAAATTATGGGAAAAAATGATAGGAATGAGATCAAGTTTTTCTAAGGTGGGATCAACAATTTTCCACAGAAAATGTCATAAATTAATTCACTTTTATCCATTTGGGGGAACTGTTCAAAGATTTCTTGCAAGTTTAATGTTGCCCATCTTACTGAGAACCCAAAGTTCGTAAAATACTCTATTTCCCCTGCATAGATCTGTCAAAAGGATGAAGAACACAAAAAGTCATCTATAAACTGGGTCTAGGTGATGTAAATATGGCACTTTTTCATGGTTTATAAATATAATCTGGTAGGCAGGTATTCTTTTACTCACTTTAGTATAAGAAAATTTGGGAGACTTGCGAAAAGATGGCAGACTGATAAGCAGCAGAATATGGAGCCTCCAGAGAGAAACAGCTCAGATGCTGGAATAAAACATACTGGAGAGATCCGGACAGAGGCAGATGCATTCTCTCGACCCAGGAAGAACTGAAGGGAAAAGAGCTGGACAAACATGCAGTCCCAGGGCTACCATTAGAGAAGCTAAGATAAGCGGTCACGGCGCTTTCACCGAGCCACCTGAATTCATGCCACCAAGACTAGCCTGAGCTGCCCCATGCAAAAATCTGAGCTGCCCTGTGCAAGACTCACCCTGACAGCCACAAAATCGCACCGTAGCTGCACTGAAGTCAGAGGTCAGCAAGCCCAAAGAAGAACGGAGCCAGCAAGGGACCTGCATTAACCCCCGGTGAGTGCTTGGAATAAGATCCTCCCAAGGGAAAGGGGCGACCAACTGGACCACACGTTGGAGTTGGGCAGGATGGTCCAAACTGGGAATGGCAGTGACTTCAGTTGGCTGCTCCCCTCCCAGAGCAGATTGGTGGGATCTGCTTGGCCTGGGTCACACCGCTGACCAGGACCCAATAAGTGGTCCAAAACCGATTCCCTACCCACAGCACGCACTGACACAGTGAAGGCCCCTGAAGGTTGACTGGCCAGCATATGCCACCCATGCTTGCACCTTAGTGACTAACAGCAAACTGGAGAGGGCAGAAACCCCTAACCAGCATGCTCCAGGAGAACCAAAACCAACAAGGAAAGGGGCTAGGACCTCCACTATACACTTGTATGGAAGAAACCAAAAACATGACAAGAGAAAGAAATAAGAAAAAGCCCCCAATCCCCAACCCTGAGAATATTGATCCAGGAGAGGTAAATACAAAAGAGATTGAGGGCAGCAAATATGCAATACCAAACACAGTATCAGCGGACATAAAGAGATATCTTCGGGACCTCGTAGACGAGCTCAAAACGGAAGTATTAATTCAAGTAAAGCAAGATATAAGTAGATTGATAAAAGAAATGCTAAGCATCTCTCAAGAAGACACAGACGGAAGAATGGAGGAATTCAAAAGGAGAGAGATGTTCAATAAAAAATATAAAGAAAACCTAGAATACATGAAGCAGATTCAAAGAGATTGCCAGGAAATTAAAAACTCCATTGAAAGCTGGCAAAACTGCTTGAAAGAAACTAAGGAGAGACTATCAAAACTTGAAGACAGGTTTGCAATGTGTGATCATGAAAGGAAAGATTTCTTAAAAATAACAAGGAAACAGGCAGTAACAATACAAAGGCTAGAAGACCATAAGATAATCTATAATCTAAGAATAAAAATGTGAGTGAAGAAGCAGAAGTCAAAACAAAGGAATTACAAAGGTTATTCACAGAAATAATTAAGGAAAACTTCCCAAGCATAGGAAAAGGAAATGATATTCAGATGTATGAGGCATACAGAACTCCCGCCACCTACAACCAAAAGAGAGCTACACCCAGACACATAATAATCAAGATCCCAGAAATTCAATATAAGAACAGAATCTTAAAAGCTGTCAGAAAAAGAAACAGATCACCTATAAAGGAAAATCCATCAAAATCATGGCAGACTTCTTGACACAGACATTCAAATCAAGAAGAGCTTGGAGGGAAGTATTCCAAGCCCTGAAAGAAAATAACCTCCAGTCCAGACTGATGTTTACAAAACTGTCTCTAGAAATTAATGGAGAAACAAGATGCTTCCACGACAAAGAGTAACTTGGGGAATTTGTGACCACCAATCCAACTGTACAGAGAATACTGAAGGACATTCTAGAAAGAGAGAGAAAAAAATACCAGGATTTCAGGAACAGTGGTAGAGAGGCCTCAATGAACAAGACAGACAGTGGAATGCAGGAGAAAAAAAGACAACCAATGGCAGAAAAATAGCATAGCAGAAATGAGGCAGAGAAGGTTGGCTATAATCTCTAACATAGATGGCCTTGATACACTAAAAAAAAAACCACACACACACACACACACAGAGGCAGAGTAGATCAGGAGGTAGGGTCCACCAAGATGCTCTGTATAGGAAATATAATTAACCTGAAAAAGGGCTAATGGGCCAAAATCAAATATGAGAGAACAATGCTCTTTATGACAGGGAACCAGAGAGAAATAGGGGCAACTCGACCAGCACCTGCAGATAGCTTGGAAAGACAGGATACTTATGTGCATTAGAGAACTAGGTAAAGGAATACAACTTGAGATCAAGTCCAGGAGTGAGAAGGTTTGGAATCACTTAGCAGGTTGCCCCCCCCCCAATCTAAATAGCAGGTTTTCCCCCCAATCTAAAAACTGAGAGGTTTAATGGGACCCAAAATGTGCAGCACCCTGTGGGAGTAAGAGAGGAGAAATAGTTTTAAAAAATAAGGCAGAGGATATTGTTAATAGTGTATCAGGATTTAAAATTCACATTACTCACACTGCTCTGTTTAGATGGATTATATTCTGTTCCAGTTTGTCTACTTGTACTAGATTTGAGGGCACAGACAGCTATCCTGAAAATAGCAGGATATAGTATGGTAATCATCCTTAATTTCCTATTAACTTAATCTGAAGTCTTGTATAACTTACACTGTTTTATCATGACTGATCTTAATTGAATCTGGTTTGTTACATTGCTATTTTGTATTGACAGGTTATATTCAATTCTGTTATGATTAATAGTATCAACTCTGAGAGTGTAGGCAACTACCCTGAAGATGCCAAGATTCACTAAGATACCCACTCTGGTTTGATTATTACATGCTTTTGAAGTTATATACTGTCTACAATGTTTTGATTTTATTAATATTGTTATGTACTGCTATATTCAATTATACTATGCCTGATGACATGGACAATTCTATTGAAGAAAACAAGACACAACACAGTAACCATTGTAGATCACCTTGTATTGTAGTTTTATATGACTTTTTCATTTCATGTTTTTTATAAGAATTTGTTTTCTTTTGTCTTGCTATGTTTTGTCTTTCCCTCTAATACAGAAAAGATAGAAATACACATAGAGACTCATCCATGAGTAGAACCTATAAACAGTTTATGAGAACTGATTATATAACACATGATGAAATTATCAACTACTTTGACGAAAAAGAGACACTAAGGTACCCAGTGCTGATTCCATAGCATCGTGACGTGAAAGCCAGCAATACTATTATTCTTTGTTCTGAGTGATCTTAGCCTGTTTTGTTTTGTTTAAATGTAGGAGTAATAAAACCCAAAATGTGTAATTGCTACTGTAAAAAAGAGAGGAAAAGAAAGTGCTAAGTGTGTAAGATAGGTGACCATATTACTAAGTTTTTGTTAGATCATTGAGCAGAACTGTTTGCAGTCTCACTGTTTGAATGTCTACTTTGTATGCTTTGATTTTGTAACTTGAACAACTATTTCCAAGATGACAGTATATAGTTTATCAAGTAATGATTTCTTAGTGTTTTTTTTTCTCTTCTTCTTTTCCTTTGGAATTCTGTATTGTTGCTACCCTTTTTTTCTGTTTTTTTCTCTTTAAATAAAATTTTTTTAAAAAACAAGAAAATTCGGATAGAAAAAATTTAAGTGATTTTTCCAAGATTTTAAAACTGCTAAGCTCATCCCATAAGATAAAAAAGGAAGTGATTCTTAAACATAATTCAGGAATTCATATGTATGTAGTAGCATAGATAAACAATTGAGTGAATTTGCCAGCTCTAGATAGCATGTGCTATAGCACAAGCTGAAAAACTAGTCCCTGTAAAGAGGCTGGGAAAGTCACATATTTGATGATTACTCTACATTAAATACAAACTAGTGAGATGGAGAATTTACTTCAGTTAACATTGTAAAATGTATGGCTTGAGCTGTAACTGGGGGAAAATGCAGATTTTCTGGATCATGGGTTCCACAGTAGGTTGATTAATTTACACAAAGTACAATGGTGATACTGGCTTTCAGGAACAACTTGCAGGCCGGCACTTGAAGTCATCTCTGTCTTTCAATTCTTAATATGCTTTCTTTGACCCTGGCTTTTGCCACACATGGGGAAACACCATTCCTGGCGGCTTCAGAGTCAATCATCTTCCATTGCTGTTGTGCTGAAATGAAATTTGACTCTCTGCATCTCAAAGTTTAAAATTCTCAGGAAGGAAATGCATATTGGTCAACTGCACAGCTGGAGGCACTATGACCAGAGCACTAAGTGCATGCAGACTATCAGAGGTTCTCTGATAGCCAGGTAAATCTTGGAAATAGCAGTTTAGTAGAAGAAAAAGATACAGTGGACAAATGGCATCACAGATGCTAACTTCATACACCTTCAAAGAAGTGACCATGACAGTACAAACCAAATGGAATAAAAAACAGCTTTGATCATTGCAAATGTGCCCCAAGCAGTTAGGCCTAATAAGTGTTTGAGTAACATAACAAATACAATTCTAGGCACTACTTATCCTGCTGTATTCAACCTACCATTTTCTGTGAAGTCCTGCAGATCAGAATACATGTCATAGATATCTTTGTTTCACAAGATCAAAGAATAGTTCTTGGCACATTTGCTAAAGGAAAGAAGGAATAAATGAATAAATAATGTTGATAGCCTTGCTAAAAAGCCATTTGTAGCTATATAGAGCCTGCAAAGAAATACCATATTCCTCTTTCTGTGGCATTTAAAACTATCTAAAAATTATTTGCAACCTACAGTTTCATCTCTTATAATAGCCTACTGTAGATTCTACAGATAACAAAGGTTCCCTTGAAACGTCTTTTACTTTCATGCCATATATTTATAGTATTCTCACATATCAGATTAAACTGTACTAACATGCCCCAGGGTTAAGACAGCTTACATTCTTGGGAGGAGGCACGCATTTAACAAAAATTATTTATATATATAGATGCCCATTTACATATATAATCTGTAACATATATGAATCATATATGTTATATATTATGTAATATATGTATATATATATTCTGGGAATACTTTTTCTCTATGAGAAAAAGGGTAATATATTACAGAAAAATAGGAGCCACACTCAGTGATCAAAGGAGTTTCTTTGAGGTGGTCATACTTAATCTGAGACCTGGGGAGAGAAGTAGAAACAAACATTGAAAGTGTTAGCACTGCAAATAGAATAGTAAATGCAAAGTTCCCAAGGTGTTGAAGAGCCTCTAAGGTGCATTCTAAGGAGCTGTGAAAGTGGCCATAGAAGTAGGAAGGTCAGACTTTTCAGACCCTAACTGTTAAGACACAGAGTCCAACAACTATACTGCTTTAAATAGAATTCAGAACTTATTTACCCTTTTAAAAAATGTGCTTAGAGCACTACATAAAGGTTAAGAGAGGAGGCAGGATAATTGTTCAGAGACTACTTGTCTATAGCAGTGATATAATTAATTAATGTGAGGATACAGTGGCTTGAATTTAAACACATTTCAGAAACAGAAATGACCTGCACAGAGAGTGAATAAAAGCAGCCTAAATAATATCTCCCAAAGAGTAATAAGATCCAAAATGTATAACAGATATTGTAATAACGAAAGGGAAAGAAAGGGCTTGAAAAGAAAGAACAACTTGTAGGTATACACATATAACGGAATATATGTTTAAGTGTGCAAGATAGATAGCCATACTACCAAGTTTTTGATAGTTCATCAGACAGAATAGTTTGTGCTGTCATTGTTCAATTGTTCATTTTTATGCTTGATTTTGTAGCTTGAATAACTACTTCTAAGATAGCAATATGTAATATATCAACTAGTGATGATTTCTTAATGTTTTTTTCTTAATGTTATTTTTTTAAATTCTGTATCATTTCTACCCTTTTTCTGTTTTTTTTTTAAATTAAAAAAAAGATATATCACCCAGGTATTGTACTCGGAGCACTGGGCTGATGTTTATTCTGCTTCCTATGATACAAGTCAATGAGCAAGGGCTCGTTTAGGGAGGGAGACTGGGAGTTCCAGTTGGGCCATGGTAAAGGCACTGTAGAGCAACCACTTAAATGACAGAGATGGTGCCCACAGTAATTTTTATGTGGTTTATGGTTTTATTATTTTATTCTGTTTTATTTGTAGCACAAAGGCTTGAATCAAGGCTTTCACTGAGTTATATCCTCAACCCCTTTTTAAATCTTTAGAGGCAGGGTTTTAACTAAGTCAGTCAGGTGCGCAGTATGGCCTTGAACTTGCAGACTTCTTGTTTCAGCCTTTCAGAATGTATTGTAATGTTTCCTTTAGAATGATTGATTATACTATTTAAGAAATGTTTACTGAACATCCACCCTAACTCAGGCGCCATGTGTTAGATATATGAGTAAATAAAGCAAAACAAAACAAAAGACCTTGCTCTGCATTTGGTGGCATTGGTTTAGGGATTTTTTTCTTTAGATTATTCTGATTATATAAGTAAAGCAGGAAACAGGAAATAACAATTGAGAATTAAAGGTTTTGAGAAAATAGAAAGAGAAGTGAAATAGTGATCCAGGGGTATATTCACAATGACAAGGCTAAAAATCTGATGATTTTTTGGCCACTTGAGATTTGTAGTACAGACTGAAAGCAAGCCAAGTTAGTGTGAGAGCAAGCATGCTTTCCTTCCACTCATGTTCAGTGGCACAAGTATAGGAATGAAAGAGGCAGAATTTTGTACACAGGCTGTGTGACCATTAATTGTGGCATATCCAATTACTCTGAGTAAAAACAACCTGAGCAGTGAACAAATTCTGCGGGTATTTGTGAATCACTGGCCTTGGAGCTGAAAATAGGGTAAGACCCAGCCTGGATGTGAGTGGCATCAACAAACAGGTGTGAATCTTGGGTAGAACAAAAGGAAACAAGAAGGAAGCCTTCCTTTCTTCAAAGTCTTCACCATTGGCTTTGGGCATTGGTTTCCAGTTCCTTCAGCTTCCACCACAGACTCCTCAGCCTTCCATCACAAACTTGTCAGCATTCTGGCCCAGACTAGCATGAGGGACTCTGTGCTGCTTCCCGGCCATCACTCTTTGACTGTAACTTGAATCTCTGGCTCTCCAGCATGTAGATGGTCACTTTGGATTCATCAGTCTCTGACCTGGCAGATAGCCACTGGGTCCCTTCTGATCCTTAAGCCAATCTCATGGATGCCTTATGTAGCTATACATATATCTTCTGTTGACTCCGTTCCTCTGAATCCTAACTAATAAAAGCAGTATGATGGTTGAGCTAATTCAGTAGGATGAGCTGAGGGAAGGGCAAGGCACTTGAGTAGAAGAAAGGAAGGAACTACGATGAATAGCAACTAAGCTCCTATTTTAACTGGATGAGAAGCACAGTGAGGCTATAAGGAAGCGAGGGAAAATGAAAAAGTGGTAGGATTAATGGACTACATGTTTAGGTGTGGCCAAAAAGTATTTAGGTCTAGGATGCTACAGGCAATGGGCTAGAAAGATAAAGAGACATGGTCAGGGAGGGTGTTTGAAATGAAATAATGCAGAGCCTGAAGTTATTGGTACAATAGTAAGAGAGGCCAAAGCAGGAAATAAAAATAACAGGCCAAAAGGAATTAATAAAGATTCCTTTATTAATGTGTGAGAATTTCCAAAAATGAATTCAGGTGTAGTATTAGAGAAGATGGCATTAATGAGATGTTAAAGCAATTAAAGAACATGAGGGAATGATCATTACTTTGTAGTCACAAGTGGCAACAGTGAGGAGCTGTAGGGCTATTTTCTAAAAGTATCTCTTAAATATAGCTGGTGTCCACTTTTCGATAGGGTTCTCCAGAAGAATATCTGCAGTGCAAGGCGACTGCGATGAAAGTGAATGGAGAGCCAAAACTGATCAAGAACGGGCTAAAGAGATGTCTGAAAGCTCAGAAGAAAGTGGCAGAGAAGGAAACTAAGCAAACAGAGCTCAATAAAGTCAGGTCACTGCTGCTGCCATGAACCACATAATTGTGTGAGTAAACAGGTGGAAAGTACGAATCCAGATCAATACTTAGAGATTCACAGTCAAGCAGTGTACAAACTGAATGTCAATGGGGAATCTAAACAAGTTTCTTGAAAAGATCTTACTTCATCCAATAATACAGTTATCTACATGCTGTGACCACCACACTAGCATCACCCTCAAGGTGGCGGGTAGGATGCAACCAGAAGAGTTTCTGGAAGACACTCATCTATGATCTGTAAGGAAGGGACACTGCTAGTCATGGTTAACTGCAGGAGTATAAAGCAGAAAAAGAATGCATTCATACAAATAATGAAGTGTATCAGGGAGAGGTAACTGGAGTTTATGGGGTAGGGAAGTCCTTGGAAATGAGCTGGGCATCATTTCTCAGGAAATCAATTACTATCTTTCTGCTTTCAGATATTAACTCATCCATACTTTGGTCTTTAAAAAAAGGAAACAAAGTATCATTAAAGATACTTGGACTTGATGGGACAGAATTCTGTTATCTATTCTAAGATCATCATAGTATCAGAAGGCTCTTGGATGAACCGGGGTTCCTTGAGATTGAAAATGCCATGATGAACATCGTCCCAGGAGAAGTGATGACCAAGCTTTTCACTGCTTATCATAATTGCTGAACATATACACAACATCTGCTCCAGAGGTCTACTATGACAAGCTAGCTGTAAGTGGCATTGACTAGTTTTACAAAATTCAGTGCCAGTTCCAGAACGAAGGAACTGATTAGACTTAGAATCCTTAGTTTACCACCTATGGCTTATGTATACTCTCATAATCATATGGAAACCATGCAAAAGATGGTGTCAGGGGTGGTGAAGCATATTATAGTTGGTTACAAAGCCACCCGCCACCTAACAGGTTTAGAGCACATGAGATTTGCTTTACCCCATCCTTCCTGCCAATCAGTTTGGTAGAAGAGTTTAAGAAAGTTCTGGAGGTGAAACTGTCAGAAATTAACCTTCTCGAAACTCAACGATCTTACAGAATTCTTAATGATATCATTTTGGTAGAAATTGTCCAATGCCTTCCAACTTGGACCTCATCAGGCCACTTAACAAGTTTGTGGGGGAATTCTGAAAATGACGTGCATCATTTGTGATCACCTGCACATAACAAGACCCCTGACTAAAGGGTAAAGCTTTAAAGAGGGTCTTACTGGCACTTTGAACTATCTGTCATGAAGAAAGAAGTATAAATGCCTGTAATGTGTTGCATAATCCTAGGCAGTAGCCACAGCTTTTGAAAGATCAGGCCAATTCCAAGACTCCAGTGTCAATGAGGCTATCCACATTCATGAGATGAGATTTAAGATGCATTTAAGATGAGAACTTAAATACAGCCCTGGAACGTGAGCTGCTCTGACAGCAGACTGGGGCATTAGTGCTGTCTCTATCACTGTGTTTCTCACAGACTCCAGTTACATCAAGGAAGTACTTCTGTTTCTAACATGAAACCTGAGGACAAGAAGAAGCACATGACAACCACTGAAACACTATAAAGAACTAGAAACAGCATAGACAATAACTGTGACTCAAAAGATAATAACACACAATGCAGACAGCTTTGCACTTCTGCAAAAGATTAAAGTCTTCAAGGGAATTCTTATCTGCTGCCATTCATTTAATTACCACAGTTCAGTTAATCTATCAGAAAAGAAAAAAGCAACTAAAAATTCAGGAATTAAAGAAATTGAGGAAAATATAGAACTCACGGTTTTTAAAACATTTTTTAAAAATAAAATATAGGGGTCAGAGCTGTGACTCAATGGTAGAGCACTTGCTATCATGGTTACATTCTTGCTGCTGGGATAAAATACCCAACACCCACAAGTTAAAGAAGGAAAGATTTATATTACTTCACACTTTGTAGAGGTTGCGGTGCAGAGCTGGCTCCAAGGTAGGGCAGCAGAGCATGGGGGACATTACAGAGGAGAAACAGTCCATAGCAAGGCAGGCAGGAGGCAGCACGTAGAGACTCCCTTCCTCTGTTCTGTTCAGGATATAAACCTATTGGTTGGTGCCACGCATACTCAGTGCGAGTCTTCTGTCTTCAATAAACCCATCCTGCCACACCCAGAGCTGTGCTGATCCAATCACTGGATTGATCCTGTTACCACATAATCCATATTTACCTGCCCTCGATTCAGCCACCTTTGAAAAGCTCCACCTATGAGCCCATGATGCTTTGTGGGGTAGGGGGCACAGAGATATAAACTGCAACACTTGCCTAGAATGTGCAAGGCATGGATTCAATCTCCATTAGTATAAAAAAACAAGAAAGAAAGAAAAACATTACAATGGGAAGATTAGACAGAATAGTAAATTCAAGAACATGTTAATGATCCAAAAAATAAAGTCAAGTAAATCCAATGATCAGTGACATAAAATATAAATACACTTGAATAACACAAATTACAAGAAGTAAATGTGAGATATGGAAGGCCTTGTGTCCTTTTAAGAATCTGAGAGAATTCAGTTCCAGTACAGATGAAAAAATAAAGACAAATACAACACAGTTCCCTAAGCTACAGAAATATGCCAACTACCAAACTGAAAGAATTAATGAAAATGTTCATAACAAAACATATCCTGAATAAATATGACTTTAAAGATTAAAATAAAAATAATAAAGATTTCAGAAGGAAAAAAGTAAGGTAAAAACAATCTGACTGATATCAAACTTCTCACCAACAAAACTGATTGTTAAACAAAGCAAAGAGTAGTCCCTTCATACTCTACTTGAAAAAAAAATTAGAAGAGATATCCTGGGAAGGTAAAAATAGGAATCTAAGAAAAAGTATAGTAAAAATATAAAAATCAGAGACACCCAGGTATATGGATATGTCATGAAATACTAGGAAAAAAACTTTTTCAAAAACACAAAGCTTTACCTTGAGTAAGTTCTGTGAGCAATGATATTTGAACACAGTGTGATCACTTTTCAGTTCCCATGTGGGCAATCACTCTTCAGGGATCTGGAGAGACAGCTCTTCCAGGGGCACCTCCTGTTCTAGCCTTCACAGCAGTCCATGTACTTCTGGACAGTTTCTGGCCTCCTGCAGCTGATCACACACCACCACCTCCCAGCCACCCTCATCACACTGCACCAGAAAGAAGATGGTTTCCCAGCATCACCTGGTATTCCAGGCCACCCAAGAAAGCAGTCTTTTAGGATGGCTCACCACTGGGATGAATCAGACTGAAAACAGTTTGCTCCTGGTCCCAGGTGAGCGATGATTTCTATGCCTTTAACTCTCAGGAAAGTTCCATCCTGCCTGCCATCTCTCTCCAGTGATTAAGAGCTCCCAGTTTCTCACTCAGACTATCATTCAAATGGTCAACCAATAATAGGAAATCCCAGCAGGAGTTTCCACGCTCACATTTCTGTCCCCAGTCACTGGAATGGATGGGCCTTACTCCTATAGATGAAGACATAATAAGAAAGATTTCACTTGGAATCATCATTCCTTGGCCACTGGTTTGAAATATAAATAGACTTATTAAATTGGTATAGTTTTAAAAGTTTCACTATAATTAAGTGTTGATTAATATTAGCTCACAATGCATTCTAATAAACACACTTTTATCATGAAAACCATACTAAAGTTAGATCTGGAAGCATAATTTGTGAAGTTTCTTGTTCAAAAGTGATTGAGAATTTCAGGCTAGCAACATCAGAATACCACACCACGTACAGGGCAGGACCTCTGAAGGTGGGGATTTGTGTGATCCCACAGGTCACATGGGTGAAGCCAGCCCTCAGGGAAGCTATGCTAGGAGTTGCTGAGTCAGACACTGCTGTGCTGGAAATAGCTTGTATAGTAAATTTCCTCAATGTTAAAACTGCATATTTAGCAAAGCAACGCATATACTGGATGACTGCCTCAGGAATATTTCAAATTTTCTCAAACAAATATAAAATCATTTATTGGATAAGCATTCTGGGTTATGTAAGTGAATTCTTCTGAGCCAAAATAATAACTGTATTTGTATTATACAGTTTAAGGTATATAATAAGATTTCTTGACATACTTGTACATGGTGAAATAGTTACTATAGTCAAGCAAACTAACAATCATTGCCTCAGATGGTTATACTTTTTGTATGTACAAATGTTGCTAACAACAATAATCACTTTATATTATGCTCACACTATTGAGCTTTTAAAATATTATTTCAGTGTACAACATTTTGTTCCTGGTAATTGTTTGATTACAGTTCCTTTCAGGTTAATATTAATCAACCTGTGAGTAATACTGAATAAAAATGGGATAGTCTTAACTGATATTAATCACAAATTTGACTATGAGAGAACTTCAATTAGTTTTACTTAAGTATATCTATTATTAGACTTTTAAATTAATTAAAAGGAACTACAGACTCATACTTGAAAGGATTACAGAAAAACCTTAGAATATATTTTAAATTCAGTATATATTATTCAAAGATAATAATCTTTATTTCAGGTTTGTTAAATTGTTTTATTTGCTATACATAAATTTTACTTCTTCTCAAAAACTGTATCTTGAATAAAAGGACAAACCCAGAAAAGCCAATAGAAAATATACAAGGATAGTCACAGGACAAAAGGAACAGCTCATAAACACTGCAGCATGAGTTGACAACACGTTGCAAAAATTTCAAAGTGCATCTTGATCTAGAAATTTTGCAATAATAAATGTACATGAATATTGAACATTACTTATAATAAAGATGCTAAACATCCTAAAAGGCCATGGATGGCATTTTGGTTAAGAAATCCCTGCATCTCAAACTTGAAAATATTTTACAATTATTAAAATAAAGCCTTTATATATACTCACAAATTAAATTGTAAAATAAAAACAAACAACTTCAGGAGTTGGTTTACGACTTTTAAGGTATTCAGTAAAGTGGAAGTTGTGAGCATAGCTATATCTTTTAGGAAAACATAGGGATTGAAATGAGAATGGAGAAATGTTGATAAAGGGTAGGAGAAAGGAAAATGCGCCAAGATAAAAACCGTGAAGCGGTATGTGGAAGGGGAGAAGCAGTCCGTGAGGCCAGAACCAGAGGAAACCCTCAAAATGCACTGGTCAAGCTTTCCTGCTTTACAGATAAGGAGAGCAAATACCTTAAAGATTAACTGGTTTGCCCAAATTTACAAAGCTGCTGAAAGTTATGGAGTGTCGTATTACACAGAATTTACTATTAATTCCTTATGATGGTTAATCGTTGATGATTAATTAATTGATTATTAAAATTTTAGGAAATATAATTTAGAAATATTCTGGTTAATTCAATAAATAGCTATTAAGGGGTTTCTTTGTTTTTAAGTCACATGTCAAATACTGCGCTAGGGTATAGCAGGTATTAGGGTGAATATGATATATCTTCTGTTTACAGACAGGATAAGAAGGGCAGGAGCTGAGAAAAACACACCAGAGATTTAAATAAACTGCTCTATTTCGTTAAACAATAAAATATTTACAGTATGGGTAAATAACATGCCAGTAAGTGTTAACAGCTATACTCCTACCGCCCTCTTAGGAATAGATTTAGGGAAAAGGGTATTGTTTTATCACATTTGAAGTACCATTAAATATAGCTACTACATATCCAGTCCTTGCCTTCCGGTTCTAAAAGACAGTTTTCCCTGTCGCTGAAGCTTCCGCATAGAATATGATTGTCACTCTTCTACCCCAATATCAATCTCCAGCATAGACACTTAAAGTTGAATTAATTTCCTACTTGCCCCTCCAGTTGCTCCCTCTCATCCCTGTTGCTCCACTATACAGCGGTTCTGACATCATATCTGTTTACATATCTCTCCGTTAATAGATTACAAACTCCTAAACCACAAAGATCTGGGTTCATACATACTTAGGAATTTCTCATAGTACACATTTACTAATGATCTACGTTGATCAGATCACATGATTTTTTCCTTTGCCATAGTAAGACTAACCCAAGAAATATGAAATGGATCATTCTCTCAACATCAAGATTTCACAATTAGCATTTGAATTTTCAACAGGAACAAGAGACTGCATTCCAGATATTCAGAATCTTAAATTACTGGCCAAAATGTGTATGGGGGGGGTTGTATTCAGAGAAGAGAGGACACAAACAGTATATTCTAAACATTGCCCAAGGAAAATTATATGTTCAGTGAAAATTTCATAATCTGGTCTTCATTTGTGTCCTCCAGAACCTGTGACAACGTTAACTCACGGGCTCACACAAAATACAAAAACCTCGCAAGGTATTTACATGGCTGATGGTTAGAAAAATCCTTTTCCACCTATTTGGCAATAAAGGATATTCTGTTAATTGAAATCATACAGATAAATTTTAATTATTACTGAATTGCTTGCTGAATTTCCCCCCCAAAGATGCTAAAGTAAGTTGTTCCAAGTCTTCCTCTAGGAAAATTGTAGAATTTGAAGTATAAAAAGTGAACGTTTTCCTATCATTAATCCTGCACCATTCACTCAGCTATAATGATCCCTAAAATTACTACATTTAAAAAATGATTTCCTGTTTCTTAACAGCTACTATAGCAAAGCCTTCTCTTTCACAGTAAATAATTCAAGAGATGAAATATTAAGTACAAAATTAAATGAAAGACAATAACTTACATAGGCCACTAGATGGCAATAGCAGAAATGCCACTATTTTCAGTGCTAAAGTAAGGTAATAATAGGCTTTACTTAAAGTCGTTATTTTAAAGCATAGGAGTTCAGAAAAAGATGAAGACTAAGAATATTAGAAAGTTAGAAACAAAATCACTTCGTGAAACTTAAAAAAATTAGGCAACAATTGTCAAGGGATGTACATGTCCTCTTTTGGAAAGAGCATGCTTATCGACTCAATTTTTCTGCCTATAGCATTATTATATTTTTTTCCTTGAAATAATATTTGCACATATTTATAGGGTCCAGTACAATAATTTTAAGTAAGTATACAATGTGTATTGACTAAATCCACATTATTAGCATTTCCATTTCCTCAAATGTTTATCATTTCTGTGTTAGGAAACTTTGGATTGTTTTCTCCACTTAGATGAAAATATATACTAAACTGCTATAGATTATAGTTACCCTGCTTGATATAGAATGCTAGAACTGACCCTTCGGATCTAACTGCGTTTTATACTCCCTACCTAACCTCTCTCTATGCATTCCCTCTTATCCTCTACTGGCCACTACTCCACTCTCTACTTCAATCAGCTTTTTGAGCTTCTACAAAAGAGTAAGAATATGCAGTATTTGTCTCTTAGGTCTGTCTCATCTCATTTAATATGGCTTCCCCTAGTTCTAGCCATGTTTCCATAGATGATGATATAATTTTTTTCTTTTTCATGGCCGAATATTTCACCAAGTATATATTGCATTTCTTCATTTCTTTGGGGCTGGACACCTGGGTTGTTTCCATAGCTTGCCTGTTGTCAGTACTGCTGCAATAAGCAGGGATATCAGGTACCACTCTGATACAATCATTTCCCTTGTTTTACACATACTATGTACCTAATTGCATAAAAGGTGGATTACATGGCGGTTCTATTTTTAGTTTTTTTGAGGAAGCTTCATACGTTTTCCATAATGGCCAGGCTAATTTATAGGAATGTAGGAGTTTCCTTCTCTCTGTATCCTCACCAGTATTTATTATTCTTATATTTTTGGGAAAAGCCCAAGAATTAAATGTTGTCCATTTTGTTTCCTGGCTTCAAATTTATGATCCTCCTGCTTCAGCCTCCCACATAACTGGTAATGCCTGTCTGAAATTAGTGCCACTGAATACTATATTTTTGCCCTTTCATCTAATTATTTAACTCAGTCACGTGAAGCCCTTTAACAATTCCCTGTCACTTTCAGAATAAACTCAAAACTCCTGAATATAGACAAACTGATTGAACTTATAACAAGTGCTTCTTGCTGAATTCACTAATTTCCTCTGTTGCTTATCTCTATTCTCATACTCTACACTGAAATGTTTTCATTTCCTTCGGAAAATCTTCTTCCAAAGATTGCCATTTCCTTATTTTTGCCATGATGTTCATTTTCTTCTCCCATTTCTTTATTCTCGGGAAGCTAAGTGAAAACAAAGTAATGCTAAAGCCTGGCCTTAGGATGTGGCTTCTCATCTGTCATTGCAGACTGGCAGTCTTGCACTCTGGTAGGAAAGAGGGCTCATTGCAGAATTCTTCATTTTTTCATTGACCTGGCCTAAACCTATGCTTAACTCCACCAAAAATATGGGCTTTGGGTGTGCTATATTCTGCTTCATGACATTCTCCCATGAATTTCCTGCAATAGTAAATACTTCTCCCAAGAAAAATATGTCAATTCTCCATGTTTTTATATTTCATCGAATCAAATTAAGTTATACAACATTCCTTGTTATATAAAGAATAAGATTAAGGCAATTTCAGACCATGTAGACTGGATCAACCACTTCTAACTGAATTCAACATGTCACTTACAAAATAGCCACTTAGTTGTATGCAATTTAGTAACTGCAAATGTATACATGCATTTTACTGTTTTGCATTTTCTTCCATAACCAATCCCAAATACTGTAAAGCAAGAGTGAGAATACAGCAGTGTTTCATAAATGAAATGAAATTTCCACTAATGTATTAAATAAAATAGGAAAACAATGTGCTTTTTATAATACATGCCTTTAGGAAACATTCCAACAGCCAACATTTGATTCTTGAGCTTTTTCCAAAACTTTGTCTTTATTACCTGAAGCCCAGAACATAATGCTATTACTTTTCAAAATTATAATAACCTAAGAAGGAAGAAAATAAGACTGCAGTCCCTATCATGGTCATATTCTTAACACCAAGAATAGACACAAATAACCTAAAGACAGTTTTCTTTCATGTGGCTTCTGAGAGGCTATCCTTTAGTGATTAATTAGTCATACATAATTAATGGGAAAAATTTTGTATGAAGTATTTTGTAAAGTAAAATATGATGGGGTTAGAAAGTATTTGGTAAGCAAAAATATGTTGTAACAGTATTTTATCTGTAGTATTTACAAAACTTTAAAAAGAAAAATAATAGTTTCTACAGGACATTTATATTTTGGGGGAAAATATATAAAAAGTTACAAAAAATAATCCAGAGAATATTATTACATTCACAACTCTATAGTAACACATTGTTTTGTTCCTACAGGTTTTTTTGCATTATAAAAAAAATGCAAAGAAAATAAAAATTCCCTACGTTCCCAAGACTTACACATCAGAGGAGAAAATTACAAGATTGCATTTTTCTGGTTCCTTCCACATCTGGCGGCCATGAGATTTGCTTTGGTCACTGCTATGGGCAGATGGGATTTCTGTCTCTCTAGGCACCTGTTAAGAGCCAGGATACAATCGTCTACGTTCCCTTCTCTCTGTGAGGTCAGCTATACTTAATAAAGTGGAAATTCTGAGAGAAGATAATAAAAGCCAAAATCTTTTACCGGCACAGGTATATGTAAGGTGAGAGAAATAAATCATGGCTTAAGCTACTGAGATTTTAAGGTTGTTATTTGTCACTTTGATCATAAAATGAAATTATCATGCTCGACCTTGAGGGCAAGTAACAGAAACCTCAATTCAAAATTGCTTAAGAAGACAGAAAAAGTGGCTAAGGAGGCAGAACTGTAGGAAGGAAAAACGTCTTGGACCATGCATTCATGGTTTCTTTTCTCTAATTGTCCTTATCGCTTCTCTGATCATGTTTCCTACTTTTAAACAAGATAAGAGACATTACCAATAGTATGACAATACAGCCTTGGGGTTTGAGGCTGTAAAAAAAAAAAAAAAGCACTCTGTAATCCAATTTGAAGCTGAAAACTTGACCGCACTCTTTCCCAGACACGGCCAGCTCCCCCCGTGTTTGTGCAAGTTACTAGGGAATAATGGCAAATCTCATCTTTTCTAAAACTATAATATCTCCTCTTATGGTTTTATCAGTTAAATAAGTCATGTCAGTTCTCCGCTCATTCACTAAGTCATTATTAGTATGATAACTGTGTGACAGTTTCATATGTCAACATGGCTGTGCTACAGTGTCCGGTTATTTAATCAAATACTAAAAGCATTTTATTGCTGTGGCTAACATATACAGTCAGTTGCTTTTTAAGTAAAGACAGTGCCCTTCATATGCAGATGGGCCTATGCAATGAGCAAAAATCTTTAAGAGCAAAACCTGAGGTTTCTTGGAGAAATTCTGTGTCCAGACTGCAGCAGCAATGCCCGCCTTAGTTTCCAGCCCGCTGGCCAGCCCTGTGGACTCCGACTTGCCAGACTCCCTCAGCCACGAGAGACAGTTCCTTAAAATAATTCTCCACTGGCTCTGTCTCTCCGGAGAACCCTGGAACAGACTGCAGCTACCCTCAAACACAGTTTTCCTTTCCATTTTATAGCTGTGAAACCAAAACAGTGGAACTTGAATTCAAACTCAGATCAACAGGTTCCAAATTCTGTGGCCTGGAAAAGACACACTATCTGCACAGTCAAAACCTGATTTTAAAAAGTTCAAAGGAAGAAAAGAAGAAAGAAATGACAGTGGTGGAACACAAAGTTCGCCCCAGTTTTAAAGAGTTTTTACACGACTCAGACTCCATGTGTAATCTCTCTCTCTTGTCATATGCATCGCCTTGTACTACCAGGGCATTTGCCACTTCATATATTAACTATCTGCTAGCTGCCTTGTCTTGACCCGTTTGTGGTATAAGTAGACAGCAAATCTCTGTCTCCTTTTAGCTCAAAAACAGTAGATTTAAACAGTGAAGTTTGGTGCTCACTCAGACTTTTCTGAGGAAAAGAGACTCAGTTGATGTCCCTCAAGTCCCAAGCATGCAACCCATGGCACTAACAAGGTAGGGGACTGGCCCAGGGAGCAGCCCGACTGCTAGATGTAGACACAGCCCCGTATCTCTTCCCTTGATCAAGTAGGAGTTTGCTGCACCCTGCTTCCTTTTCACTCTTTCTATAGCAAAAGATCCCACTGCATAAGGAAAAATACAACCACAGTGAAGGGAAAGGCAAAACATTCAAATCTGAAGCAAGATATATAAATATGGATTTTTATTCCCTTGCGAGTTACTGTAGCTTATCAAAATGCTTACTCATAATCCTCAATATATAAGCATCTTAGAAAAGACATCTAAAGAAAAGTGGTCAGCATCAGGATTATGTAAGTCTAGAAACAATTTCTTTCTTAAGAAACTTGTCCTTGAATCAGACTTTGCTTCCAATGTAAAAAAAAAATATTTCTTGCACATAAATTCACCAAGCTTTTCAGAAAGCAAATAGAAAATAGTCAAATCATATATAGATTTTTAATTCAGTCACACATTGTAACTCCAAGTGTCTGATAGTCTGAGTTCTTAAGCACCAATTGAAAAAGCAGCCCCCGTCTTTCACAATACAGTAATTGCCAGAAACCTTCACGAGTCTTAATAAGGGAGGCTTCAGTTCCATGGACAATGTGAACAAGAACACTTGGCTCCGGCGGGTTTAAATGTGTGGATACCATCATCACAATGTTTTATACAACCATATTTCTCCATCTTCCATAGTCTCATCATGCATCAGGAACTTTTATTTTTTTTTGAAGTTCGTACCTCATATCCAAGTAGCACTTGATGGGCATTGTACATGGCACTTCTATGCATGACATTTCATTTCACTCATGGCAACCATGCAAATATTTTCTCACCATTTCATCGTATATGTGGAAAGATCATACATCATGAGGCAAAATTGAAATGGAAACTATGTCTTCAAACTTTGTAACTGCTTACTTAATGTTCTTTTTCTTCAAAATGTTACAGGCTTCATGAAGACAGTATTTGCTCACTATTCTATCTTCATTTTCCAATAGGTGTGGGAGATTTAATAAATACTTGGATATTGAATGCATATAAAACTGGATGCCAGAATTTATTAGTAGTGATAAAGCTTCAATTCACTGCTAACCTGCTAGGTAGCACATCTATTAATTGGTATTTTTACCTTCTTTTATATCAACTTATAATACAAAAGTTGCAATGCAATTACTTGAGAGAAAGGGCTCTAATAAGAAATTTACAACACCTATGCAAAGCTCAGTATTTAGGGCAGTGTTTGTCAAAATGCAATTCCTAAACCAGCTATATCAGTAAGCTTGGAAAGTAGAAGTGCACATGCTTTGCCGTCACTTTATAGCTACCAAGTCAAAAAGTATTTTAACTAGTTCTCTAGATGATTCAGATAAGCACTACAGTTCTGAGAATCACGTAGTGAGATACTATCAATAGAAGATGGTTTAAAGGATATTTACTCCTCTAAATACTTGAAACACAATTCACATTATTTTAGCCCTTAAGTACTGCTTTCTCTTCATCAAGCAATAGGCCCATGTGAAGAAAGAGTAACATAAAAAGTAACATTACAAATACTCGTTTGTTTATTTCCTAGTAGATATATCTAAACACCCTACTGCCTCAGCCGGCAAAACTATTTAAATGGAGGATAGGTTGCTACTCCCAAGGAACTTAATCTTGGATAGTACTATATAGATTAAATGTTTTTATCAAAAGGTACACTCTCATGAAAAAAGTGAACAGTTACAAGTACTTCATAACTCAGAAGAGAAGTGATTCTCAGCTAGGCAATCAGACAAGACATTTTTACCAATTCAAGAGGAAGAAAGCTGGGCTAAACTCCAGTGGGGCTCTGGAATGAAATACAAAGAGACTAGAAAGCTTAGTGGCTAAAGTTGCTAAATACAAAATACAAGTCATTGCATTTCATACTCCATCCCTTTAAACAGGCTTTGTGAAAATTTTTCTCCATGGAATAACAAGTATAGAGGAAAATGCAATAAATTGCATATCTACTTTATGCAAAAATTTGTTCTCAGTAACAAAAATCAGAAATAATTTTCATGGAATTCATGATTGGCAATGATCAGTGGAAAATAACCATCAACAACAGAAGGCAATCAAGTGTCATTGTGATTCAACTACCAAGGAATGAAGGCCACGCTACAAATAAAATAACAACAACAATAAACTCCGTACACAGTAGGTGGGCTAAGTTGTGGACAGTTAAGTGTCCTTTACTAACTCAAGTTAAATGTCCAAATATTGAATGAGGGGCAACAACATAAATGTATCAAAATTGTACACACACACACACACACGGACACACACATACAGAGCTAAAAGGGAAGAAAAGAAACACAAGACACATCATGTTTTGTATTTATTTTAGACTTCAGTAAACAACAAAATGTGTATCATGTAGCATGAGCTATTTGGATTATTTGAGTTCTGCACAAATATTAAGAGTCGCTCTCTTCCTCCTGACTACAGTGCTGTGAAGGGAACTATTTTTTCAGGGCAAAGCCTCTATTTATTTGTGTCTTCTTGCTGGGAAACTCAGTGTCTGTTTAGTTCTTTCATTGCCATCCTCTCCTCCACCATGGCTGCCTTCCTTTCTCTATTTTCAATGGAACATTACTTTTTATTTGGCATTTGAAATCTCAGAATCATTCTCATCCAACTCTCACATTCTCCATAACTATTCAATTAAGCTTCCTGTTTAATAGACCCACCTGCTGCCTCCTTTCCTGTTCCATCTAACCACAGTCACTTAGTCATCAGGCCATTATTTCTTCCACAGAAATAAACATTAACTAGTGCCTTCTGCACCACAGTCATTGCACACACCACTGGTAAGATGTGTCTTCCTAAAACAGAAATTTGATGATTCGATGATTGTGTTGCACAAATATTACTCTTACTTTCCTACTGAAGTAAGTACACACTGTCCACCTGATGCTGAAACTGCTACATGTCTAGAACCACTGGAAAATCCCATCTTCATCTTCTGTCTTCCTTCTACAGAGGTACCATGGGTCAAGAACACTAGCCTACTCCCACAAAAAATCGATCACTCTACTTACATCTCTGTCATGCCCATTTTTTTATCCTTTGACTTGGAATGCCTTAGTCACCTCCCAAATCTCTTCCTGTACTGTCCAAGTCTTCTATCTACAAGTAAAGTTTAATTCCAAATGTAACTTCATTAATTTATTCACTCATTCAACAACTAATTCCTGGAATATCTACTAGGTCAGACACTTTGAGAGATGCTAAGGCAGAGTAGTAAGTGGAAGATACTATGACTAAATGAAAAACTTCTTCCCTTGTAATAAAGCAAGAGATATTTTACCAAGAAAAAGTTTAAAGACCTAAGAAAAGTACAAAATAGGAGCTTTCAGCCAAGAAAGAATGCTCATGCTATTAGCATCAAAAGCAAAAATTCTGTTTTCTTCCTCTTGTATGCTTTCACGTAGCTACATATGTGATATATACTAAATGGAAAAATGGAATATTTTGTTCCCTAACTTGACAGAAATGCCTAACACCCCATACACCTACTTGCTAAAGACTGATGTTTGTGTTAGCCCAAAACTCATTTGTTGAAATCTAATATGCCATCAAAATCTTACCTAAAGATGGCGTTTTTGAAAGCAGATTAAAGTGGAGAAGCATCCTAATGAATGACATTTGTGTCCTTTAAAAAGACACCCCAGATAGGTCTCTTGCTCCTTCTGCCATGTGAGCACAAAGCGAGAAGATGGCCACCTGTGAGAAAGTAATCCCTCACTAGAAAACAAATCCTCCAATGTCTTGTTCTTGGACTTCCCAGCCCCCCAGTTCCATGAGAAATAAATGTTTTTAAAAAGCAATGTTTCACTTTCTCAAATAAATGTCTGGTAAAAATATTGAACAAGATGTGTTCTAGCAAAATGCAGTCCTCAGGGACTTTCCTCTAGGCTCACACCACTCACCAACCCATTTCCATGGGGAAGAGAATTCAGTAGGCTCCAAATAACTGCATTACCACTCAATTTGCATTGCTTTGTGATATATATATATATCTGTCTTACACACAATTAGAAAGCCTTTTCCGATTATTTGAGGATAAACCTTAGCTAAGCCATGTCTCCTACATGGATCTTATCTGTGAGTTCAGTCATCTTATCAGAAAAGAATTGAGCTAATGTGGAATAATTTGTCTTCAAAATACCCACCAAGGCTTCAGTGGAACAAATGTCTCTCTCAATGTTTTTTTATTAGTCAACATTTAATCACAAATTGTACAATACATTATATCAACTAGTCTTGTCTTCTGGTTAATATCAGAACATAATTCATTTATTACCTGGAAAATTAAAAATCCCCTTCCTGCCTCTAAAGTTCTGATCATTCTGAGAATTAGCTCAGCAGACTGAGACCATGGACACTGGCATGAAAATACCTGGGTTTGATCTGAGTATTTTCCTCCATTTGTTTGAATTGTGACCTTAGATGAGTTACCTAAATTCCGTGTCCAGCAACATCCTTGTCCTTGAAATTGGATTAACAAAAATTACAGAGTTCAAGAATTAAATGGTTTCTTTTCTAGTGTTTGGAAAGTGACAGGCACATAATTTTGGTTAGCTATTGGCTTATTTATTAAAGAAGATACAATATTGTTCTGAGACATTGAGTTGTTTTAATTAATGAGGACATAACTTTCTGGGGCAAGAAACTTCAAAACCATTACAAGAATATTGCAGTATTTTACTGTAGTATTTTCCATTTATGGTTCTCAGATTCTTTCCAGTCAAGAACACCCAATTTTGTGGTATCTAAAGATAATCCAAATATATCAGTAAAATAAAGGTTGAATTTTTCCTCTCATCTGCTGAAATTTCACCATCTGCTTCCACCATAAGATTTGTTCCACCATGTTATTATTAGACCTTTCATTTCCAATCTCTCAAAATATAGAAGGAAAGGCAGAAAAAGAGGAGAGAGAGAGAGAGAGAGACAAAAAGAGAAGACAATATGATATTTTCCTGAAAGAGAGAAACACATCACATTACAGTGATATAAGCATTCCCATGCTTATAGCTAAATCTTGGAGGCAGCCTATATGTCCATCAACACATGAATGTACTACGTGAAAAGAGTTTTGCCCTAGAATAAACTACGGTAGAGTTGGAAGCAGTGGTGGTGGAAGGCCAAACTGGGAATGTTTACCCTGAGGTCACTTCCTCCTTCCCCTATTACAACTTCCCTTTTCCTTTCCCAGTGCGTGCGAAGAAAATTCCAATCAGCTCCTTGCACGTCATCAATGTGCGCCCCAAGCACCACCCCTGGTCAAAGGTTACATATGTCCCATGCCCCATGTTCCAGTCAAAGGAGACAGCCCAGCCACCATGGGTTGTGTGCTTTCCATGTCCTCAATTAAACTTGTTCATTTTGTACTTTTGCTTCTCTATTGTACCAGAATACTCTTAACATTACAGTGCCTCGAGACTTGGATGGCAGAGTGTGTTAGCTCCTGGGATTCACTCCCAGTTTGAACTCCCTGCCTATGAACCACCTATTTTTTCCTCAGGGACTGTTTACTTGCCACCGCTAATCTGCATGCAACAGCGACCTTCCTCACTCATCACAGGTGAGCTGCTGTCCGGGGCTTTCTGTTTCCGTTCCTAAAATCTGCAAGCTTGCATCAGAAAACCTATCCCTGCCATCCTTGGACAGAGATACCAGTTTTCACACTCCTTAGGCCATACAGCCTGAGGCAAAACTGTTATTTTTGTTCCCTGGGACCCCGCCCTGCACCCTTTGGTGACAGCCAAGGTGTTGAGTCTTTCCATGTCATGCTTTCAAAACACGTGACAACCTCTTTTGATAGATGTGATCCAAGACAGCTTCCATGTTCCTTGGGGGGCACTACAGCTCCTACGTCCTGAAGCAAAGTTGTTCTCTCACTCACTTACAATTCGATCATGGGGAGCATTTCCTGTCCCCCAAAGAAACGTATCTCTTAGGTGCCTGGTTCATAACCTTGGTGCTCTTGGCCTCAAGAAGGCCATAAAAACCAAAACACAGATATTTTACTTATGCTTTTGTCACAATGGCAGTAAGTTGGCAGAAACCCTTCATTTTTAGGTCTTTTTTACTTTGAGGACCTGTCCTTCTCTCACTCTGTCTTGTATAATGGCCCACATACTTCTGGCTCGCTCTGCTCCACTACGAACTCTCTCTCCCTGCCCACTGGACCCCTTACATGCTGTGTCTCCTGTCTTTATGGCTCCTCCCCAGTATCTCCCAGACCAAATTGCACAGCTTTCTCAACCAGGTTTCTGTGCCCCCTGCGCTGTCCTCTCCTGCTGCTTTACCCCCAGTGGCCTCTAATCCTTCCCTTAGTTTCTCTCCCCGTACCAATGTCTCAATCCCCTCCACCTGAGCCATCTATTCTGTCGGACGGTTCTTTGTCCCCATCCCTTGCATTGCCGTTTTCCCCACCGGCCCACCATTGCACCAAGCCACATGGTTCTCAGCAGCAATTGTGTTGCAGCTCACATGGAGGTCAGCCACCATCCTGTGGCCCTCTGCCACATGACAGTGCACCGCTATCTTGTGGTCCCTCATCATGGGACCAACAGCAGCCATCTAGTTGTGGGTCTCATGGTAATCAGCTGCCATCTTGTGTTTCCCTGTCATGTGGTGACGAACAGCTGTTTTATAGTCAATCACCTGATAATTGCCCACAGACGCCTGCTGAGCGGGTGACTGCTTGGCAGCCATCTACGTCTCCCACTCCATAGCCTTTTCAGCCTCGGTCCCTATTCCCACTTCAAGAGCAGGCTGGTCCTGAGGGACTAGTTCACATTCATGTTCTTTTTCCCCTCACCAACCTATCTCAGAGTAACCATAAATTAGGTTCCTTTTCTGCTATTCTTATTTCAAGAGATCTCTATTAATTAATCTACAAAAATGTTCACACTAGTCTACTTATTATAGTTCAAATTGTCCAAATATATTTGAGGACACTCTGAGTTTGTAACATGTTTGTCAGTCTATATATCTATTGTCTGTTTGTCCAGTCTGTTTATACTGTACAGATTGTCTGTTCATGTTTGTCCATTCAGCTGCTCTGTAAATAGCTGTTCCTTTTTATTTGAGCTCAACAATCTTTTTTCCTTTTTCTTTTGCATTTTCAGACCATTGATTTAATCAAGGTTTATTTGGGCTATAGATTAAAAAAAAAAAAAACATGCTTCCACCTAGGTTGCCAGCTGGTCAAAATGATGCTAAAACTGATTAAACAAAATCCCTTGGGGTCAGGAGACACTGGGCAGGACTTCAATTGATGAGTAAGAAAGTGGCCACCTGATAACTTTAAGCAGCTCTTGTTCATTAATCAAAGGCCCCAGTAATCTCCATAGCCTTATGGGAGACACCCTAACTAAAGTTCATGACTAAGACAATTCATTGTTGCTGATAGGATGGTATATTTATGCCTTCAAATATAAAATTGGGATTGTTTTGATGATAAATATTTTCTTTCAGATCCAGACATCTGCCTTTTTCTTACGCTCCAGCCAGGAGATTCAAATCAAATCAACATGAGGTCATCAGTCAAATGATAATTTTTAAACAAAAATTTATGTAATGTCCATGAACAAAAGGACCTAAGAGCCAATGAGTTACAATTGCTACAACCTAAAATCAGTTTCTAAACTTAACTGTCAGCCCTACTGCTCATGCTTTGATTATACATGCTTTATACTTTGATTATACATGCTTTGATTAAAGTTTGTTCTTGCCTAAAAGGTTCTAAGCCCCAAGGCATCATAATAAAATATACTAAATTCTTTTTAGATTCCTTTTACTGGGATCCACCAGATCTTTTCCAGAAAAAAGTTATATGGTGCATATTGGGATCATAATTAACTATACTCAACTAGTCTTGAATGATACCACCACTGATATCTCTTCTAAATAAAAAGGTAAAATTAATAAATCAGGCCATGCTCCAAAAATCAGATGGCATTAGACATTCTAACAGCACAGGAGGTACTTACAAAATTGTAAAACCTAAATGTGTGTATAACAACTGAATGACATGTCAGTTTCTAAAATTCCCTGGACCTTATCCTTATCCTCCTTATGGGAAGCCATTACTAACATTATCTCATAAATACCCTGTTGATTCCATTATTTGACTCATGCACACTTAATTGATTCTTTGCCTTTGTCTCCTTTAGACTTAAAGATGTGTACCTACCCAAGATGAAAATGCCTGCTATCTACTGAGGGCCACTAATTAAAAGCTCTGCAGAGTATCCCTGACTGCTTTCAACAATTTCAACCCCCTGCAGCCTGAAGAAGTCAGGTCGGTCTCCCCCCATTACCCCTCATGGCAGTTTGGGTTACTTCTTCAGAGGAAAAAAAGTGCTATAGACAGCTAAGTCAGTTAAAAATATTATACGCAGTCAGACAGGACTAGGGCCTCAAAATTGCCTGCACAGAGAACCAGATGTCTCGTGACTCTGGAGGAGACAGATACCTTTCACTGTGGGCCAAATTCCAAGACAAAAGGCTAAGCTTGGCCCTCAGACCCCACAGGGGGACCTTCTCAATGTGGCTTTTCACCTTTTCAACAACAGAGATAAAAATCAATACAAAACTTAACAATCTGATCTTTTAGCAGTGACACTTGGAGCTCTAAGACAGGTAAACTGAAACAAGGTGGAGCTGCCTGAGCCCCTCCTGGACCACGCTTCAAGTGTGACAAAAAGGACGCTGGGCAAGAGAATGCCCTTTTTGCAATCTCAAGGGTCACTGGAAGACCAACTGTCCTGGCCACCAGAGAGCGGGTAAGCCATCCTCTAAATCCTTGCCCTCACGGGAGATCTTGTCACTACAGCATTCATCTCTGGCTGATCTACTTGGACCTGCTGCTGAAGGCTGATGGGGCTCGGGGTCCACAGCCCCCCACTGAGGTAGCCTTCTCAGAGCCCCAAGTCCCACTGGAGGTCTCAGGTTAGACATTCTCTGTACTTGTAGACATGGAGGCCATGTATAGTGTTCTTCCTGAGTTTTCAGGCCTTTGTATTAAGTCCTCAGTCTCTATAAAGGGTGTTGACGGCCAACCTACACAGCATTTGCAGACAGGGCCTATTCCATGCAGGTTCTAGGGTCTCTTCTTTACCCATAGCTTCCTAGAAATTCCAACATGTCCCACACCCCTTTTAGGTAGGGATCTTCTTCCAAAATTTAACTTCTCCTTTACCTTCTCCCTCTACACAGCTCTTATCCTCCACACACCCTCACAGTGCACCGCAAAGCTGTCCCCTCCCCTCCCTTCTTCTCTGGTAGATCCCATAGTTTGGGACACCTCCAATCCCAACTATGCTACCCATACCATACCTATTTTAATTCATCTCAGGGATCCTTCAATTTTTCCTTGTGTTGCCCAACATCCTATAGCTCCCGAACATTTATAGGGACTTAAACATGTAATCAAGCATCTTTTAGACAATGGTTTTCTTGAAACTTCCATTCACCCTACAATATTCCCATTCTCCTGGTACTGAAGCCTAATGGGTCCTATAATCTGATACAAGACCTTAGGGTAATCAATGATGCTGTTACCCCAATTCACCAATGGTACCAAACCCTTGTACTACGTTCTGTCATATCGCTCCCTCCACCACTGGCTTCATAGTCCTAGACATTAAAAATGCCCTTTTTTTTTTTACCATCCCCCCTACACTCTGATTGTCAGGATTCCTTTGTTTATGTAGACTGACCTAGACCTTCTGAGGTCTCAACAACTTACACCTGTCCTCTCTATAGTAGAAACTCTCCTCAGGGACACATACCACCCCCTTCCTTTCCTATTCACCAATTTTGCAGACACACCCCTGGTCAGGACTGACAGGTAGATTTTACACACATGCCCCACCACAAAATTCTCAAATATCTTCTCACCTTTGTTTGTACTTTTTCAGGATAGATAAAAGCCTTTCCCACAAGCAGGGAGATCTGCTGGTGTAGTTGCTAAACTTCTGTTACCGGAAATCACCCCAAGGTTTGGTTTACCTCAGAGTATTCAGTCAGTTAATGGCCAAGCCTTTATCCCACCGATCTCTCAACAGGACTACAACTAAAATGGAGTGACCTCTACCTGGTCTTCCTTGGAACTTCAACAGTGGTCAAGGTCGTTGGACTGCCATCCTGGTTCCACATCATTCAAGCTAAGCGGTGCCCTCCTAACCCTAACTCCCCTGACTGTAAACATTCTGAGTGGTCATCTCATTTCCTATCTCCCATCTCCAACTCACCAAGGGCCCACAGCCACAATTTTCAGGCTAGGTCACGTTTTGTTATCCTATTTGGTTCCTGATCCTTTAAATTCTATTAGTTAATTTTTTCAACTATCTTAGTTCTCTCTGCCCTCAGCTGTTTAGTTAAATATGAGACTCTTGTAGGTCTAAGATCTCATGGCATGACCTTCCCCACCTCTACTCTATAATTTCCCAAACATGATTCAGTCATCAGACCTCATATTTCTCATGCTTCTTATTCTTTCCAGCTTGTCCTCCTAGGTAGGACAAGTCCTACCTACCTACATTTTTAACTTTTATTCTTTCAGATGGGGGAATAATTACCTCTCATAACTTCACTCCTCCTAACCCCACACTTATCTTTCAGCTTCTACCTCACCATGGTCCTGATGGAATGATACATTTGGATCAAGGGCATTTTTCCTTCTACCTTTCCTGGATCCTTTAACTATGATAGTGACCTCCCTCCTCATACCACCTTGTGTTTTTATTTCTCCAGTCTAGGATTCAAGTGTTCACCAGTGATTAATTCCTTGTCCTGGCTGAAAGACCTGTTACCAGCTTCTAAGGGTCATCAACCTTTATCTGTCAACCTTCCTGAACCCCAATACAGTGCCCCCTTTCAGCAGGACGCAGTAAGAGAGAGACTTCACCCTTTTCCTAACAATAAAAAGACGGGAACAAAAGAGTTTTGCCCTAGAATGAAATACAGGACATTATCACAGTGGAAGGCCAAATCAGGGATGTTTACTCTGAGGTCACTTCCTCCTTCCCCATTACAACTTCCCTTTTCCTTTCCCAGTGCACGTGAAGAAAATTCCACTCAGCAACTTGGGCATCAACAACGCCCAGCCTAAGCACCACACCTGGACAAAGGTTACGTATGTCCCATACCCCATATTCTGGTCAAAGGAGACAGCCCAGCCGCCATGGGTTGTGTGCACCTTTCCACATGTTCAACTCAGTAAACCTGTTCATTTTGTACTTTTGCTTCTGTATTGTGCCAGAATAATCTAACGCTAAGAGAATGGTATTTACATTCAGTGGAGTACTACTCAGCCATAAAGAATGATAAACTTGAGTCATTTGTAGGGAAATTGATGAGACCATAATGTTAAATTAAATAAACCAAGACACACGAGCTTTAATATCACATGGTTTCATTTATATGAGAAATCCAAATTATAAATAAAGAGCAAAATAAAAATAGTTAATAAGCAGTAGATAGATAGATCTTGCTCAGATGGAAAGAGGATCAAGAGATGGGAGAAGAGGGGAAGAAAGAGAGGGAAAGGGGATGAAAAAATGAATTAAGATGTGTTATATACATGTACCACCTCCACACAAGGAATGTAAACACCATGTATTACAAATGGGTAATAATAGAAAACTTACTATTCAAAGAAAAAAAGAAAATTGAATAACAAAAAGACATGGGTTTTTTGACTGTTTACAACTGCAGAAAATTTTAAATTTACCTGAAAAAGTTACAAATGTGTATTTGCAATTCATAAAAACTAAAGTTTAAAAAATAAAGTAAAACCTAAATTATCTAAAAAAAGAATACTTATGTTTTCATACTAACAGTTGAATCACTTGATATGTCTAAGCATTTTCATGTACTTTTTATTAGTACCTGTTTACAGCACATAACTTTAGTCTAACAATTTGAGAGTGATCAGCTATTGTCGATGGCAAACTGGTCCCTTGTTCAGGATAAGTAAACTTATCCTGGATTCTCCCAGTCAACTTTTGTCTTTCTAAACACATAATGTTTATATTTATTCATTACTTAATTATGCATTTTAGAAATTTGCTATTAACAAATTACACTTGTCCGTCTTGATTGCTTACCAAGTATAGAGATCTACTTGTAATAAAGACATACAACCAGAAGCAAAGCCAAGCCCCACTACACACACTGCCCTTCTTCCAAATATGTTGTTGGACCAGAATGCAAATCTCCTAGCATTCATGCAAACAACGAAATATTTATATTTTGAACACTAAATTGGCAAAATCTGTCAAATACATGTTTTATTTTTTAACCCATTGCTTTTGCTAGAATATCTTTTCTCTACATAATTAAAGACAGTATTGAAATACCAAAGGAGAGAATTGAGATTTCAAACTAATATTGACTCCAGAAGCCAATGACAAAATTTTAAAATAATAGTTTTAGAAAGTAGAATTAGGACAAGCAAAATTTCTTCTCTAAAGCACCTAGCAGTAAAAGTTCCTTCTTACTATGTCTACTGAGAAAGGGTTACATTTAGTAAAAAAGAAATACTCCTCTTTCATCCTCCTGGGAAAGCCACACAATTTCACTGAGACTATTTACTGACATAAACATGGATTCTTTAATTCAACGCCTATTTTTTCAGCACCTGGACGGTGCCATAACCTTCTGCTAGGAACTAGATGCCAGAGACTATAGAAAGGATGACAACTTTTCAGCAAAACTTAAAGGAGTATCCTCCTCTTTATTTTCTTCCAGAAGAATGTACTGCTATACACTCTATGGCTTGAAGCATAAATCAGGGCATGATAACTTAGAAAAGTATTCATCATTTTCTCATTAAGAAAGTGCCTGAAATGTACAAACAGGACATAGATCAGGCAAGATGCCAACAAATGGACCTGGAGGAGGAGCTAAAAGGATGGAAGACATAATTTCATAGCTATCAAATTTGTCCGAATTTAGGGAAAAGTCTCTCTTTAATGTATTCTATATGGCACTGTTGAGATAAATTCAGAATATTCAACACAATTTCATTCAAGACTAGGAAGGAAGAAAAAGAACATGAATGCAGTCATGAAGATGACCCTGCATAACTTCACTGTTAAGTGTGCATTTGACCTATGATGTACTCACACATTGCCTGTCCTCCACATTTCCTGTTTGTCATTTGATGTTCTATTTAACCTTTTCCATGCCGAAGAGCTTTTTAGATATGCAGACCCAGTATCTAGGCCAAAAGACAAGACAGTGCTCTTAAGATTTCTGATTGTCAGTTATTTTTCTCTTGTTGCAACTGCATGGTTGAGTAGGTTATAATATCATATTTTCAGACCCTTTGTCTTATTAATACTAAACAAAATAAATGGCTCAGTGGCTAATGCATAGTAACTCAGGAAGAGACAGTAAGACTGAGAGTGAGAGACTCAGTGGGGCAAACTGGAATCAAGTAGAAACTGCAGAAGATGAGGAATCCTTAGTGAGGTGAAAGCACTACAGGTCACTGGGGGAACCTCTCATCAGGACCCTGGAACTTCTAATTCTTTATATAAAGTACTTTCCCACATCATTGCAGTCCATTTTCCTAACAAGGCTAGAGAGCAGGAAAGAATGATGTTACTATAATTATTCCTGTCTTACAGATGAAAAAATGGGCAAAAATACAGAGAAATAGTAGCCTATGATATGTCTGAGGTTAAATACTATAAAATTCTCTTTGGAGAGCAATTTGGCAATATTTGTGAAGGGCCTTAAACTGTATACATTTCTATATATAGTAACTCCATCAATAAGAATGTATCCCAGGAAGTAATGAGATCCATATATGCACCTCTCACAGCAATGGTTACAACTGCCAAGGCAAAAACAACAAACACCCTACAAAATAAGAAATAAGTTAAATGTGTTATAAAGTATTTATCAAGTAGAATGCCATTGCTTTTTAATTATAATGGAATTGTAAAGAAAGATGCTTCTAGATAAAATTTTGAATTTGAAAAACAGTTTGTATAATATAATTTAATCTTATTTATATGTCCATAAAAAAAGACTCAATGTATATATTAACAAGACTCCTGATGGAAGTAATGAAAGAATTTTATACTTCTCTTGTCTATTTTATTTTCTCTTTCAATCAACAGTTAAGCTATTTTAATGAGAAAAATAAATGGGACACATACACATTTTGTTCAACTTGCAACCCATTCAATGTGCCTATTTCAAATACTTTGGTATTTTAAATACAGGATATAAAAGGTAGGAGTCATCCAGTCATAAAAGAATATTCAAAAAGCAACATTTGCGAACTTGAAAATATAACACTGACTGTATATGAAATGCAAGCATGTGACAGATTAATTAGAACTTGCTACAATTAACCTAGAAGGATCTTTCAAGTATTTAAATTTATGGTAGAGTTCCTAATCTTTCCTTTTTATTAGAATATGGTACTCTCATCTTTGTCTTTCAAAAAATATGAAAATTAAACTAGCCAGTATAGTCAAGCTTCTTGTTGAGATTCTTAAAGTAAATATTGTGAAAAATTACTGAATACGCTTCCATTAGGTCAAACTGGAATCCTTCATACTTTACAACAATATCCTCTAGAATTATCAACTGTAATTCTATCATTTTAAAACCTTTTTTCCCCAAGACAATTTATCTCACCAGCTTTTTGTCATCTGCTTAAAATTTATTATCAAGTATATTAATATGGGCTACCAATCAGCAGATAGCCTCAAGAAATACTAGTCATATAGGAAGGAGTTAATGTTTTCCCAAAATAATCTTGTAAGGCAAATACATATGTTATAAATTTTGATTGCCTTGACATGAATATAATACATATGTAGATAAGCTCTTCCAAGCCTGAGTTTCAATCCTGAGATTCTTTCTAAATTGTCTGCACATATAAAATATTTGCTGAGTTCATCACAGGTTTACGCGTATTTGTTAAGTTGTACAACTGAAAATGCAGTTAGGTTGGCATAAGGTTGTTTTTTTATGTCAGTGAAATATTGATGCATTCAATAAACTCAGTTAGAATCACGATTCTAAGGCTTGCACTCATCAAATCGAAAAACCCTGTCAACAGTTTTGCTGGAGTAACAACCCTGGAGCCAAATAATGATAAAAATGCACTGTATTGGAAGCAGGAAATTATCCTAATCAAAATGTCACTTCTGAAAATATCTTTTTAAAAATGACAATACTACAGTAATTTCCACAGTGACAATTAAACATAATTAAATGCTACATTTCTCATTAAGCTTCTTTCATTATCTACAACTTATTTTTCTGAGATGAACTCAATCTCTCCCTCAAGTACTTCTTGTTCCTGTCAGTGCAAAATGTGGCTACTTTTTAAAGTTGTCAAGTGAATTTAAAGCCATGTTCAGCCATATTAGGAATCCCCATGATTCTAAAGATACCTTTTCTGATCAGAAGCAGACGCTGGAATTAACATGAAACAGAGGAAGTACACATCTGTGTACTTTCTTATCCACTAGGATAAGAAAGGCATCCTGACACACGTGCATCCAAGACAATGATGTGACCAAGAATTTCTTCTTTTCTACAGAATGGCCAATGCTAACCAGGACTTATTTTAACTTTTTAGTATCTGCTTACATGAGCAGGAAGTAGCAACTTTTAGAAGTAATCAGAGAACGCTGCTAAGTGAAATAGTTTGAATACGCCTCCCAAAAGTTCATGTGTTGGAAACTTAATCTCCAAATTCACATGCCGATGATACTTGCAGTTCAGCTGTTTGAGGGATAATTAGGACTAGATGAGGTTGTATTGGTGGAGCCCTTATGATGGCATTACTAGCTTTGTTAGAAGAAAAAGACTTGAGCTAGTATGCTTGCCGTCTCAACATGTGAAGACCTCCACCATGTTGATGCAATCAGAGGGTTCATACCAGATGTCAGTGCCATGTTTGTGGAGTTCTCAGCCTCCAGAACAATGAGCTAAACAAACTCTTATTCTTCATAAATTCGCTGGTCTCATATATCTTGTTATAGCAACCGAAATGAACTAAGACAAGAACACATGCAATTTCACAAGAGCAAAAGTAGGACCAAAATCAGAAAAAAAAATCAAAAGTAAAATAACGGTCATAATGATTCTCCAATAAATTTTATCCAACTCAGTGCTAAGGACAAAGGCATGAAAAAGTAGAAGTTGATAAACTTCATACTTGGTTGATTTTGTTGTAGGAATGTGAAACTTTTCAGAAATTTTTTCTTGCTGTAGGAATGTAAGAAGCGAGTCTGATTCTTAACACTAGGCAAGGAGTAGGTCTAGGATTAACAATTGAAGTAACATGAGAATATTTTTAGAGATGCATGATCTTTAATTCTCAAATTTTAAACAGCTAAAGCATTGCATTATCTTGTCCTGTCTTCAAAAAATCATGAAGAAATTCGCTATTATTTGCAAATCAGTTCAAAATTCATTTTCAATTGATTTGTATAAATATATGTGCTTTATTAATATTAAAATGTACATGTAAAATATGCTCATTTTCATAGCAAGTTCTTCTTCCAAAATCCTAAGGAAATTACTTTAAAAGCTCTTACAATCCATATAAATCTTGGATGTTATATTTTACTTGTTCGTCTCAAAGATAATCCTTCGCTTTTTGGAAGTTGCAAAGTTAGGTTTGTATTTTATGTGTCCTTAACATCAGCCTTTATATATTAACCTAGACTTTAAACTTTAAAAATAAAGTCCTTCATAACTCAGACATCCTAGCCTTTCTATCATTTATCCTTCAGCTTACCTACTATGTGTGAGAATTATTCAAGATGCTTGGGATTGAAAGAAACAGAAAACCCGATTCTTACTGGCTTAAATAATAAAGAAGATTTATTAGCTTATTTAGTTAGGCTTCAGCTTTGACAAACTTCAAGTAGGTGATTGAAGGGCTTAATAATACCATCAAGAACCTGTTTGTTTCTGGTTTACTGTCCATGCTGTGGATATAAGTAAGCCTTAAAATAGACTGTACACTGATGTAGGAGAAACTTAAGCTTAACCCTACCAATAAATCAAGGAATTGGCAAGGAATTTAGTCTGAACATGATTATCATTCAAGCATAGGACATGAAAAATAGTTTTCAGTGAATCTGTGTTGAACAAATTAACCAAGGAGTGAATTTGTTTGATTCTCAATTAATTTTATCAGGTCTCTGCCTCAGCACACTCACACATACAACCTAGAAAAAGATGAGAGGTCCAGGCCTTCAAAAATCCTTTTTAAAATCACTTTTTAAAAATTAAAAAAGTGTTTCCATAGATAGGTTCCTAAAGATTTAGATTTGATACAATATACTACTACACTGTCAGACAAAGCTCAACATTTTAAATATAACAGAGGACTGCAGAAGCCTAAAAAATTTATCCTGAGCTTGTAACTGAGATCCTTTACCTCCACCATCTGCCTTCATTCTGAATGGTAGGTTTTTGTTTGTTTGTTTGTTTGTTTGTGTTTTAGACAAGGTCTCACTATGCAATTCAGGCTGGCCTTGAACTCACTACATAGTGCAGGCTGGCCTCAAACTTGTGATGACCCTCCTACCTCAGTCTCCCATGTGCTGAGATTATAGGCTTGCACCACCATGCTGACTTGAATGGTAGGTTTATCAAAGCTCTTCTTTTATCTTGTTTATGAACTTTCATAGTAGCTCCTCTTATCAGCATTCTATAGTGCCATTTTAAACAAGAGAAAACAAAACAAGTGTGTTCCTTGCATCCCTCATTCTAGTGGGTAATTTAGTCTTACAATCCACAGGTTATAGACTAATTACCCACTGGGCCTCAGTTGCTGAGGACATGGATATTCTTTTGATATCACCTCAAAAAAGTTGTAGAAAGGTACACCCTGTGTAAAAGGTGATCACTCCCTTTCTTTGTTCATGGAAATCTCTGTAAACTACATGGCTGCTGCTCATTCTATGGGTTGCTCAGTCTCATTCTAACTCAAAAGCATTTTTAATTCACTGAGGTTAGTTTCATACCACAAGTAACAAAGAAGTTAGTTTTCCTGTAAAAGATGTTATACCACTGAACAAAAATTTTTGCTTTCCATTTTGCATTGATCAGTTAAATTGAAAATATATTAGTTGAACGTTCAGGAATGGGGGGGGGAGAATAAACTCCTTAAGCAAAAAGAAAAAAAAATTCAACACAAAGGGAGAGAAACCAAAAAGAGATAGTAGCCCAGAGATTTTGGATGGGCTGACAGTTTCAAAGCACACTAGTCTTATTCCAGTTTCAACTAGGCCAAGCATCTCTGTATCAGAACACCCTTCCTTCTTATCAAGTTATTTCTCTGCTCAAATTCTGTTTCTACCTTTTCACCAACCTGGGATGCTTATGTACATGTTCTACCTCATTTTCTCTACTCAAAGAAAGGATTCTTGGGCCACAGATTATTTGCGAGGTACCTCCATGTATAACCTTACATAAGAACTGAAATTTCCCTTTTTATTCTCAGTAGAATCAAGAATAATTGCTCATCTAATTTTTAATTTTGCTTTAATAGGTGTCTTTTCTGATAAATTACATAATCTTTCCTTCCTTTGTTCCTTCTAACAAGACATACATGAACTGTTTTAAGAATGAGGGATACAAATACGACTGAACAGAAAAAGGACAAAAATCTTGACATTATCTCACTCAGCTCTCCGCTACTGAGCAAAGCTAGTGGCATACAGTAGGCACTCTACAAGATGCATAGAATAAATGAGTGGCTAAATTGATAAATAGAAATTAGAATTATAAGCTAAGTTTCAGAGGTATAAATTAAGTTTCACTCAAAACCAGACATGTCTCTCTAAACTTCATTTTCTTAATTGCTTTTCTACAAAGCTAAATGCACCCATATATGATTTATAATATTCAAGTTAACTAATACTTTTGGTTCTACATACACCTAGCCCAGGGTTAGGCAACAAGAAGTATTCACTAAAGAAATGCTGCCCAACAGTTAAAGTATATTAGGTCAAGATAAAACCTGCAGATGTTTCAAGCAGCCGTGCTTTGATTTTATAAATACAATAATATTCCCAAGGGCCCACTCTCTAAAATACTTCATGAATCAGTCCTTTCTGATTAAAAGGCACATCCTTTGGCTCATCTTGTTTCACTTCTGAGATCTGACACAATTGGGGAAGTTATCAGAACTTCCTGCATCACCTTAATGCACATAAACTTTCTATTATACAGGGCATTACATTGAGTCAGGAGGATACAGATGAGGCACCACAAATTCATCTCTGCTGCAATGTTAGAAAACATCTCCAAATATCTTATTGATGTTGTTTTATGACATCTTTACCTATGAAGAGACAAGCAAATACTATTTATTGGTGTCTTGTTTGTACTACTCAATATATCAAAACAAATGTCTTTACTGAATCTTCACAGCAACTCACAGAGGTAGGGAACATTTACCCTTCTCAACAGTTGAGTAAATGAAAATTCAGAGTTAAGTAACTTCTTAATGTCACCACTTCCAGTGGAAAGAGAAATTGGCAATTTGGACAACTGTCAACTGCAAAGCCCACCACTTTTTCTCCCCTAGGCAGAATCCTAATTTTAGCACCTGGGTGTAAAGCTTAAGCTAAACCTTTAAAATCTTTAAACTGACATCATCTATTTTTTAATAGATGATGGGTGATACCAACCTTCAGCTGGCCAGTATCCTGCACTGGGGACTTCAGTATCAGAAAAATATCCAAGAGTTTAGTACCTACATGGTGTCGTGGAGGACAATCTCAAAGTTCATGTTGAATGAAAATGAAAAGAAGTTCAAATATTTTCATCTCTGGTGAAGACTTCAACCTTCAAACTATGTCCATGCACATTCAATCTTAGAACAAATCTTGTCTGATATGAATTATAAAATTGACTTTTACCTGCTGTTCCGCTATTACCACTGGGGAAAACTCTAACTTTAAATTGGATTTCATGCGAAGAAAAGCTGAAAATCCTACATTAAAAACTCTCAAAAACATATGAGAATCAATATAAACATGTTTTAACACACACTTCATATATAAAATTATAAAGTATAGCCATTGTTTAAAAAAGAAAAACGTAATATAGCATTTTGTTTTGATTAATAATAATTATGGCTTGTAGTTATATTTATTAAAAATGTGTGATTACCAGTGCCACCAATTACATGATAAACTCCAAAACTGTTACTTATTTCAAAATGATTTGAAGAAAACATATTTTTAATATGCTGTTATTAAAATATATTGTGACCTAAGAAAATAAAATAGATTCTAGAATTGAATTAACCAGATTAGGGTATAGAATGAGACCATCCTGGTGGTGTCAGAATTCTTGGTTGAAGCATTGAAGCTGAGAACATAGGATAAGGAGCAAATTCCTTGGAACAGGACACTGCACACATTCGGGTAGGGCTTTTTAAGAGCACTCGGACTGATTCTGTCACCATTACCCAAATAACCAGTGCTTCAGAGGAATTCCTGTGAGAGTTGGACCTTTTCTCTTTCTCCCTTTTGCACTATCATCTCCAAGCCAATTACGAAAATATTATTTCTTGTCAAATCCACATTTCTATATTCTTTATATGAAAAGCACTTTCCATTTTCAGGTGGCTTCCTATTAAGTTTCATTAGTATTCTGGAAAAACTGGTAAGCAGGAAGAACAGAAGAGGGATTTAACTAGCCTGATTGCTGATTATTCCTGTCACTATCACCCCCTGGCCAATTGAGGTCTCTCTCTCTCTCTCTCTCTCTCTCTCTCTCTCTCTCTGTCCCTCTCTTCAGTCCCACTGATAGTCCTCCCAGCGACAAGCACCACTGAAGCTAAGCTTCTTTTTCATCAGGTGGGGACTCTTCTCTGAGACTATAAGTTCTGATAACTCCAGTTTCTTTCTTTTCTTTCCCCAAGGTCTAGAGGTAGGTGCTTCTTGAAGTTATTAACTGTGCTATCCTAGTCGTTCCCCAACTGTTCTTTAAGTTTAACTCTTATTCTCACAACACTTTATTATCTCTTCTGAAATACCAGTGTGGCTTCTGTTTCTCAACTGGATTCTGAACAATAATGTACTTAAGGTCAAGACACTCAGAGATGGAACATTATCATTAACTTGATCATATGTTTGGCCTTGAACTACAACGTTAAACTCTTTGGCAACGTGAGAATTATAATACTAACAATATGTGTAGTGCAGAGTCATCCTGATTAAAAATATTATCACCTATTTTTTTATTGTGGTGACATGCTTAGAAAACACAGTACCTGAGGAAAAAAATTGCTACTACACTTGACATTAGTACAGCTGAGAGCCCTTGATAGAATCTCACAGGAATGGCATGCAGGAGGCACTCTGTAAGATTGCCTGGCCATGGGAAAACTTTTTTACTTAAGACCCACCTTACCACCCTGTTTTTTTCCAGAATCAGGTATCAGTTTGCTCTTGGAAGACAGATAAATGTACACGTGCACGAGATAGTTTAAGGTCCTTAAGATTTCTTTATGTATTTTGGCAGAAATCTGGGGAAAAATGTATAGAACTGGGTTCTAAAGATATTAGATCAAAACTGAGCTGAATCAATTAATACGCGAGAACTCAAAGTTTCTTTCATATAGTACTAGTGCACAAGTTTTAACAATTTGCTGTTACATGACGCAGAGCCTCCAGAAAGTGTTGCAATCAATCAGGTTAGGATACCAGGATCTATCATGGTGCAAAGGGAAGATTCTAAAGGCATAGAAAGATAAGAAAAGTGGAGTGAATTTATAATATGAAAACTGCACATTCACCCATTGCCCACTTAAGAAATGCCCAGAGGAACAAAACACATTAATGAGAAAACCAAGGCAGTATCCTTAAAAAGCTATGCACTGGCTGACTTTTGAAGGCCAGGGATGACAGTGAGAGATGTCACCACTGGAAAAGATCCTCACTGAACTGTAAGGAGGGGTTCTAGATTAGCAAAGTCCAGATAGATGTGCTTAACTTCCACACACAAGATGGATATGTATACCATAATGGGGAGCAGTGACAAAATGAGAAGCAAACTTTTGACCAGCAGGAATATTTCAAGGCGTTTGATAACCAATTAAGGTGTTTCTAGAATTGGAAGAGATAAATAGCCTATAGGAATGTAACATAATCTATACAACAGGAAATAAAAGCAAAGCCTGGCAGGCTGCTACTGAAATTGGGTTATCACAGTACAGAGTGTACTCCACTGAAAATTTAGGCATTAGTGAATTTTGTGAAGGTTCTGAAGGTCTATTAACCAAGATGACTACAGAAAGTCACTCTCTCCTCGGATTTTGGAGACATAATACACAACAACATAAAAAGCTGCCCCTTTTAAGTGAATTCCTGAGCAAGAGATGATGCATAGGGTGCTCTAGCTGCAGCACACACTGCTCTCGGGTTCATGCCCAGCGTTTATGCCCAGTGGACTCCATGACACCTGAAAAGCCTGTTCAAGAAGGATGCAGCACAGAGTGGCTGCAAGTGTGCATCGGAGAACCACAGCACAAATGCCTTTTTGGAGAAGTCCTGTCTGTCCCAAATGCCTAATTTCCTGCTAGAATGGAGTCTCAATTTGCTACTGAGATCATTTGACTGTGGGAAATCAATTGCCCATGAGACCTCAGTTCCCCATCAAGAACTGGTTAGACTCCGACTCACAAAATCACAAGTCTGGATGTATAAAGCCACAACCCAGAATACACATTACCTCCACGTGTAGCTAAGACTCCTTTCATGCATCTGCTAAGCGTCTCCTTAGCTTCGGCTAAGCTGGTTCCTTCCCTTCAACCCACACCTGTGCTCTCATCAAAGTTCACTATGGCCAGTAAAAGAAGGAAGGAAGAAAAAACCCTTGAGACTAGTTTACACATATTACTGCATGACATTTTGTCATAAAATAGAAGTGGATTGAGACATTGCTCGTTCACATAGATGTCTGCCACAAAGATAGATGGAAAAGATCCCAAGAAGTAACACCTTAAAGGTATTTGATTGTCCACTTGATAGATCTATTGCCAGAAGTAGAAGTGACTAATCTGTGGTCGGTGAATAACGGTAGGGCTCTGAGATTTGAAAAGAATGAAATTGGAAGACAGGATTCCAGGACCTCTTTGGAGAGCAGTGTGGAAGAACCAGGTGGACGTGAAAATGGTTACTAATTGTTATTTTTAGGGATCTGAAAAGAATTAAAAAGACACGCTTAAGACAATGAGCAATAACTTACACACTAGAAAGGTGCTGGCTACAGGCAAACACTCTGAAGTTCCTAAATTATCTAGAAGGAAGGTGGAAACATTGCCCAACTTCAGATTTTAAGATATACAAATCCTCCTACTTCCAGGATACTCATGAAAAAGATTGAGTTTAAAACTGTGTGAAGTAGAAGGAAAGCAGCAAAAATATTAGTAATTAAAATCTGGCAAGGAAAAAATCTGCATATCCTGAGCAGAATCCATTTCTTCCAGAATGCAGTTAACAAACCTCAGTAGTATAACTCTTTCCATTAACAGACTAAAAGAGGAAAGCCAGAAGATAATCTCAGTACACACAGACCTTTAAATATTATTGAACTTATATTTTAGCTAAAATATATTTGCAGATTCTAAGAGAAAAAAATTTAAATCTTATCAAAGTTACCAATAAAAATCTGCTAATATAGCTATGCTCTTCTTAAAATACGACACACACACACACACACACACATAGTATTATTTATCACTTCTATTCAACATAATACTAAAAATGTTAGCCAACTGAGTCAGAACAAAATAATAAATAAATAAATAAATAAATAAATAAATAAAAGCTGCAGAAGATAAAAAGAACCAAACTGTAGTTTTTCACATTTTGCACAAAAATAGCATCATGATGGAAAAAAAGGTAATAAAAGGTATTAGCAATCAGAAAGAAACACTTTCACATTCATAAAAAACAGGCTTTTCTACACAGAAAACTCAAAATAATCTAGTCTATGTAAGAATAAATGAGAAGTTAGCATGTTTCTAAATGTACAGTTAAAATAAAAATGCATAGCTTCCTTTCACCGTAATTAAACCTACTTCATAGCCTAATCTCAAAGAGCAAGATATGGAAAAACCTCCCCACAAGTTGCTTTTACAAAGCAAGTCAGCATCTGAAACTCTATAGTCCTGACTTTCTTGCATGATTCCCCAACATTACACTCTCACACATAATAAAATACCAAAAATGTAAATTCAGAGATACAGTTTCTATGATATATTCACTAGACTACAGTAGGGTTAAAATTAAAATCTTAGCCCACATTAGACTCTGCTATATATTAACCAATAAAGTATTTGTTAATGAAGAAAGTATTAAATTCAGAATTATTCTCTAAAAACTTCAATTTTGAAGAAATATTTATTCAGTAGAAGCTGGATTGGGAAAAAGTAAAAGGCTCTGGTTTAAACTCCGCATTTACAACCTGAGAAAGAAAGCAATTATACAAGCAAAAATTAAAAATATCATTATTTTGACTTTATGTTTCTTATTCTTACATAGGCTGGAGTCATATAAGCTGGTGTGTGTGTGTGTGTGTGTGTGTGTGTGTGTGTGTGTGTGTACACAAGGCACAGTATTTGTATCTGCCTAGGCAAAGTGGGGCTTAGATTATGAACAATAGCAACTCCAGTTTGACATACATGAAAAAAATGATCCAACTGAGTCAGTAACCAACTATAGATATTTTAATTCCTTTTACTTTTATAGATTATCTTTTAACCTTCTATGAGGTCTTTGCATCTTTTTTCATTTGTGAAGCTTAAAAAGAATGGAAATGTTTAACTTGCTGTGCAAATGAAAAAATTATTTCTCAGGTCTGTAGCCCCTGCTGTTTTTTATGCATTTGTTCATTCAGCACATGTTCAAATTAATGGTTATGCTACATACACTCTAAATTACTTAGAAGGAGCTTTGTTAAAAAAAAGTCAACAATATAGACAAGATGATAATTCATAATCTAGGCAGTACTGATGTGACAATGTGATTAATCACAAAAAATGTGTGGAATTGTTCATAAGTATAGCAGAAATTCACAGAAAAGGAAAATCTAAGGAAGAAAGATCACCTCAAAATTATTTAATTCAAGAGGGTAAGGCACAAATTTTCCTCTAAAAGTGCCTGAGAGTTGGGTAGGGAAATTTGGAAAATACTGCAGTATATACCTAGACCTTTCCTTCAGACACAAGAATTCATTCCGCCAGCTGCGGAGCATGGCCTATTCAAAGCTCTCAGCTAAGGTCCCCTTAGAAACTGTCCTTGACAAAAGGCTGCTGCTTCACCACAGATCTCACGCTCTTGACCCTGAGTTTTTATTGGAACAATCTTCCTTGCCTTCCAGTGGCAACGCGCCCTAGGGAAGCCTTTCTGTGTAACAGGCTGGATTCTGTAATAAGTTCAACTTCCTCCTCAAACCAAACTCACTTCCTTCCCACCCTACAGGGTGCTCCTTGCATGTCCACACCACAATCAACTGTGTGCGTGCAAATCTCCCAGAGTACATTTCCCAAGGAACCTGGCCTCAGACATTCTAGAAGAAAGGAGAAATCTCCCATGTAGAAAGATTATCCAACACAAACTTGACACTATAGGTATTGGAAGAATTGGACAAACTAACATAGTCAATATGAAAGGTAGTGAGTAGGTACAATGAAAAGTATGGTTAAGAGAGTTTAGAGGATCTTAAATGGCACCCTAGGTTGAAATTAATCTCATCATTTGGTGTTTCAAAACTTTTACATCCTCCATGACTCAGAGCTATGTTACAAGAAGGCTTTCGGGTATCTTTCTGAGGCAGCCTCGGTTTTCATGTCCTTTCATTTTTATGTCCCTTCAATACTAACAGCAATACCGCAGTAATACAGAGAACTAAAAAAATTGGATGGCTTGTGTGGGAGTAAAAAGAGCCTATTAACCTAGTACATCATCTTTAAAAATAACACATTTTTCTAGAATATCACACAGAAAATATAAAGTATTTTTGTATATTCTGTTTGTATATTTCACATGGAGGTGATAATACATTATACACAATCTTGGACCTATCTCTTTCTACAGTTTTGGGATTCCATTATAACACACCTGGGAAATGTTATTGAATTCTATTTAAATATCTGATAAAAAAGAATGAGTAGCTATTTAATATTGTCAATTTTTAAATGCAAATAAATTATTATTTAATTATTATGTATTAAATTTACTTGTACATTTTTGGTATACATAATGGTCACATTCATCATAGGAGATTTGTACCTATATGTGATAGAACTTGATTCTATTCTTGCCCATTCCTCTACCCATCTTAACCCCTCTTCCCCTCCTTATTTACAAAATCTTCATTTCCACTTTCTCTTTTCTTCTCATTCTTTTTATTTTCCTTTTCTTCCTTTCCCCCTCCATCTGCAACAGTTCCCCTTCTCATCTGAACATTTTATTCCTACTTTTAAAGTTGACTAGCTAACTGCAGTCAAGGACTACAATGCATCAGGAAAATAGAGAACAAGCATGCCGAAGTCCTTGTTTTCACAGTGGTTTTGTTTAAGAGAGAAGTCAAACACCGAACAAATGAGTACAAAAAATGCCAGTGATAGATGAATACTCTGGCAAAAATTAAAGTGTGGCATAATGGAAAGTTGGTTGGGGAGCAACAGAGATTGAATGGTCAGTGAAGACTTCCCTGATGAGATATTCAATTGGAAATATGCATTACAAGGTGGAGCCACTCATAGCATAGGGCAAATTTTTCAAGTGGACAGCAAAGGCCCTGAGTTTCAATCCTTGCCTTTTAGGAGCTTCACTCTGCTGCTCATAAGAGTATTATGCTGAGACATCATCTGAAAATAAATTCTCACTAAATGATCCAGAATACAGCAAATAAATGTTTTAGAAAGAAAACTAGTTGTAGTATGCTCCAACAGAAAACATTATATTCTACAATTTACCAAAAAATGGACTAAGACTGTATTGTTTTATGATTTATTTAAAAGCTTCATTTCCATTCTTATTTCAGAAAGAATTTAAGGCATTTTCCAAAGAAGTATAAAGTACGATCAAACTACATATATAAAAAGGGAGGTGAAAAAAGGTAAGTAGAATAAGGTGAAGGTACCTTCAGGAAAGAATGCTCATAATAATGGCCTAGACTCTATCCATCTGAGCTACGAGTTTTCCAGCAGCCTATGTAAAATGTGGCGGGGATGCAATTCTGACAGATGCATATTTTTAAACATACTTTAATCAAAACAGTTTCACATAACTATTTGACACTATAAAACTACAAGTAATTTTTATAATGTAAGTTCACTTCAGGCTAATGGACATGCTTCGATGTACAGAGAAATCAGATGTATTCTCAATGCAGTAAGACTTGTCACTATGAATTTAGATCAGTATGTTCAAACAGTGAGAGAACAGGAATTATACACTCCTATATGCTACAGGGCATACTTCAAAAAGAAACCTCTCTTTTTTTATATTAAAAGAACAATTTTCAACCTAAAATTATCCATATGTTTTGTGTAGAATACTACCTACACTAATATTGTAATAGCTTATTCTTAGATGTCTTATTGTTGCTAAGAGCTTAGAGAAAAAAACCAAAAATAACAAAACTTCTTTATCTTATATATTATTAAAACAGAAATTTATTTATGTCATTTACCTTATCCAATTTATATATCTGATTCTTAAAAACTAACCTCTGAATCAGAATTTCAAGTATGAAGTTTTCCTTTCTAGTATTATGATGATAAAATGACAGCGATGAGTATGAAATGGACCAGGAATATAAATGAAAGACTAAAGGAGTTTTTTGTAAAACTGTCAGGATGCAATAGTTGGAGAGCACCCTAAGTATACCAGGATTCTAAAGACACATCAGTTGCTGGGAATAGGAAATATCTTATTTGCGTTTATATTGCTTAGTATATAATATAGCAATAAATATGTACCACAAGTACATGAAATTCCAAATTTCAAGCACTGAAGATTCTAGTAGGTGTTGAAAAGATATACAGGTCTGAATGAATTTTTCAGGAAAGTGAAAGGTCATGTAAACTGCTAAGAATATTTTCAGACTTCTAGTAGTAAATGATTTTCTTACGTTAACGACATATTCAGATATAATAGGTTGGCCCTGACTTTTTTCATTCATTAATATGCTTGACAACCATGTAGTGGAACATCTACTATTTGTACCAGATATTATCTAGGCATGAAGACACAAGCAGGTTAAAGGGTTGGAAAAATACCCTCTTTTAAGAAGTTTGTATTCCAGAATAAATGCACAGAATATAAACTGAAGTCAAAGGCAGAAATCCAATGGGATAATAACAGATGATGATAAAGGATGTGAAGAAAAACAAAGACAACCACACTATAGGGAGTGATAAGAGAGTTGGGATTCTGTGTGTTTATTGCAGTTAATGGTGATCTAGGTTGCCTCTCTGAGATAATAAGAAAAAATATTTTCTTGGACTATTTTCTAATTATATGGTATATCTCCAAAGTTCTTGTCCCTTTAGTGATGCTACAGCAAGCAACACTTTCTGTGCTACCACCACAAACCTGAATCATAACACACACACACACACACACACACACACACACACACAACTCTCTGCCAAGTGCTGCCCTCCTTGACATGATCACCATGAGATTTTTTCAGTATTAATACCAGAGATATAGGCTAAAAAAGTAGATGCATATTTGGAGTTTAAATCATCAGATACCAGAAAGCTAACCTTCAAAAACAGCTCTCCACATGGCCTGCCATTGGGTCTTAAATACTAATGGAAAAGAGAAAGAATAACAGGAAGGTAGCTGACACTGAGTATCCACCAACTGTGAGGCACCTAAGTGCATTCTTTATGGTTTTTCATTTAATGGCTTCCTCATATTACCTTCTCAGGTATCATTTTGCAAATAAAAATAATAGTGTTTACAGAAATGGAATAACTTGTTCAGGGTCAAACAGATAGTAAGTGATTATTCAAACTGAGTTATTTCCAAATATCATCTGCCTCCCTGTCCTACAATTATATAGATGTGTCATGCTACTTCCCGTTGAACGCAAATCCACTTGGGATGATTCTGTGTTACATCCAGCACTTGGGTGTGAATTAATGTATTATTCCCAATCTTGAAAGCAAACATGAAAATGGAAAAGGTGGTTTTAAGCTAATTGTGTTTTGTGTTTTCGTGTTTTTTTTTTTTCAGTACCAGGGATCAAACTCATGACCTCACACTTGCCAGGCAGGTGCTGAGCTAAATCTCTGGCAACTAAGCTAATTATGTAATGAAGAATATCATTAAAAGTTATCCACTGTACATAAATGTAAATTAATGAAATGTGAGATATTTTTCTCTCACTTTTAAAATAATATATATTAGAATGCTATCCAATCTGAGACAGGACACGGGAAAACATAAGGGCAAACACTGTCATTAGTAGATACCTGGTCATCACACACCCTTGACTGTACTGTACAATCAGAGGCCCAGAGAATGGCACAGAGAGCAAAGTCACCATTTGGGACAGTCACTGCAACCCATTTATCTGTAGTGTTCAATTAGATGAATATGACACATTCTACCACTGTCAAGCCTAAAGACCTTTACTACAGTCATTTATTACAAATAAAGATATTCTGAGATAAAAATGTCTAGCAGAGTATCATAATTACCCTACCAGAAAAATTACAATTTGCTTACCTAGTACTTTCCTCTCAGATTTCTCATCTCTTCAGCCACTCCATCTTTGTCTGACCTATCCGTATACTGAAATCATTTTGACATTACAGTTTACTAATTTCTAATTTGCTTTACTTTTTTGTTTTGTTATGTGATCTTCCTAATTATTTTCAAATTTAAGAAATTATATCTTAGAAAGAAAATTTTATCATTAAAATATTTTGACATAATTGTAGACTCATATACAGTTGTAGGAAATAATATAAAGTAATCTCACAATGAGGGAATGTATCACATTCCCTCATTGTAAATCTTGTAAACTATAGCCTCGTGCCACAACCAAGGCACAGATAGTGATGGAGTCAAGGCACAGAACACAGCCCTCGGGGCCTGAATTCATTCCCGGGCCCTGAGCAGCACGGGTTGAAACCCAGCACACAGGGAAGCCTTGGAACATCACTCCCAGGTGGTAGGACAATGCCTCACATCTCAAATCACAGACGGACACACGGGAATTCCTGTGGGTCTAACTGGCCCACACCCAGCGAACTCCAAATGGCTAGTAGTTGCCTGTTGTCTGCCACAGGAGCTAAAAGTGGGCCAGGTGATTCCCAGTGTATGGGGGAAGCTTTGAAAAATCTCTCAAAACCCAGAAACATAGGAAAATGACAAAACAAAAGTGCAAAATGCAACTTCAAACTTCCAGCCCGACCCAAGCAAGCAGAGGAGACATGGACACAGAAGAAAATGTAAGCCATACACCTGAAGTTCCTGAAATGATAACAACTGAAGTAAAGAACCAACACCAGGAAGCTATAAAAGAACTCAAATCAGAAATAGTCTTCCAGGTAAAAGAAGCAATGATAACTGTAATGAAAGAAATGCTCAACACATCTAAAGAAGACATAGTTAAAAAATTAGAGGGACAATGCAAAAATATAGAAATTCTGAATGAACAACAGAAGAAACAAAAAGAATTCATGAAACAGATTCAAAGAGATATAAAGGAAATCAAAAATTTCATCGAAAGTTGGCAAAACTTCCTCAATGAAAGTGAAGATAGAATTTCAGACCTCGAAGCTAAGATTGCAGCTAGTGAACAGGAAAGGAAAGATCTTTTAAAAATAACAAGGAAGCAGGAAATAACAATTCAACAGCTGCAAAATGGTGCAAAGAAAAACAACATAAGATTGATAGGTATAAACAAAAAGGAAGATGACAACACAAATGATATCAAGAGGATATTTACAGAATAGCTGAAAATTTCCCAAACATGAGAATGGAAACTGACATACAGATCAGTGAAGCATATAGAACTCCAAATAACCATAACCAAAATAAAACTACACCCAGACATACAATAATCAACATCCCAGAAATCCAACATAAGAACAGAATATTAAAAGCTGCTAGACAGAACAGACAGATTACTTATAAAGGAAAGCCTATCAGAAGCACAGCAGACTTCTCAACACAAACAATGAAGTCAAGAAGAGCATGGAGGAGGCTGGGGATTTAGCTCAGTGGCATAAGTGCCTGCCTGGCAAGCACAAGGTCATGGTTACAATCCCCAGTACCAGAAAGAAGAAGGAGAAGGAAAAGGAGAAGGAGAAGGAGGAGAAGGAGAAGGAGAAGGAGAAGGAGAAGAAGAAGAAGAAGAAGAAGAAGAAGAAGAAGAAGAAGAAGAAGAAGAAGAATAGGAGGAGGAGGAGGAGGAGCATGGAACGAAGAATTTCAGATCCTAAAGAAAATGACTCTCAACCCAGACTGACAAAACTGTCATTCAAAATGGATGGAGAAATAAGATACTTCCATGACAAAGAACAGCTGAAGAACTTCATGACCACCAAACAAACCCTACAAAGAATACTGAAAGACATTCTAGATACACATAGGAAAAATCCACTAAGCAAGGCAAATAGTTAAACAGAGTAAAAAGGTAAAGAATCAACAGCAGAAGGATAACATGTCAAAAATAAACCAATATATATCAGTTATAACCATTAATGTAAATAGATTCAATATACCAATTAAAAGAAACATACTGGCAGAATGGATCAAGAAACAACATCCACCATATGTTGTATACAGGAAACCCATCTAACCCAAAAGGAAGCTTATAGATTAAAAGTCAAATGATGCAAAACAATACTCTGTGCAACAGGATCCCAAAAAAAGAAGAGGTAGCTATTCTGATTGCAGACAATGTGAACTTCAAACCAAGAATGATCAAAAGAGATAAAGAAGGTGACCACATACTACTTAGGAGAAAACTTTAAGAGGAAGAGAGCTTAAATTTATATGCACCAAATTACAGAGCACCCAGCTATACAAAACAAATAACAGAAATGAAAATCAAATAAGCAATAACACAATTATAACAGTAGACCTTAACATGCCATGGACTCAAAAGGACAGATCAACTAAGACAGAAAATCAACTAAGAAATAACAGAACTGAATCACACACCTGTGAACAAATGGACTTAGCAGACATATACAGAGTGTTCCACCAAACATCATCAGAATATACATTCTTCTCAGCAGCACATGGAACATTCTCTAAAATAGAGCATATACTAGCCCACAGAACATGCTTAAGTAAATGCAAAAAAATTGAAATTATCCCATACATGTTATTGGATCATAGCACCATTAAACTAGAAAGTAATGACAAAAGAAACTGCAAAAACCCCACGAACACATGGATATTGAATAATACACTCCTGAGCAATCAGTGTGTTACAGAGAAAATTAAAGAAGAAGTTAAACAATATTTACAGGCAAACAAAAACACAAATACATCTTACTGGAACCTATGGGATGCAATGAAAGCAGTCCTCAGAGGAAAATTTATTGTGGTAAACTCCCACATCAAGAAAATAGAACAAACACAAATGGACAAGCTGATGCCACCCCTCAAACAAGCAGAAAAAGAAGTGCAAGCCAAGCCCAAAGCCAAAAGAAGGGAGGAAATTATAAAGGTCAGAGCAGAAATTAATGCAATAGAGACTAAGAAAACAATGCAAAGAATCAATGAATCAAAAAGTTGGTTCTTTGAAAGAATAAATAAAATTGACAGGCCTCTAGCCAACCTTATTTTATTTTATTTTTATTTTATTTTACTTTTTGCCTATCTTATTTTTAAAAGGAAAGAAAAAACTCATTCATGCAATAAAGAATGAAAAGGGTGAAATCACTACAGCCCCTGTGGAAATACAGAAAATCATCAATACCTATTTTGCAAACCTCTACTCTCATAGGCTTGATAACACAGAAGAAATGGACAGATTTCTAGAAACATATGAATTACCAAAGCTGGGTCAAGAAGATGTAAAACTGCTGAATAAACAATTTCTATTAATGAAATTGAAAATGTAATTAAATCCCTACCAACAAAGAAAAGCGCAGGTCCAGATGGATTCACTGTGGAATTATACAGAAATTCAAAGAAGATTTAATGCTGACACTCCTCAAACTCTTTAGTGAAATTGAAAGGGAAAAAAAAAATCTCTCTAACTCGTTCCTGGAAGCAAACCTTACACTAATACCAAAAAATGAGAAAGACCCAACCAAAAAAGAGAATTATAGGACAATCTCCCTAATGAACATTGATGCAAAAATTCTCAATAAAATATTGGCAAATGGGATGCAGCAAATCATCAAGAAGATTATACACCACCATCAAGTGGGATTCACCCCAGGAATGCAAGGAAGGTTCAGCATATGCAAACCAATAAATGTAATCCACCATATCAGTAAAGCCAAAAATAAGAGCCACATGATCATTTCTATAGATGCAGAAAAAGCTTTTGATAAGGTCCAACACTTTTTCATTATAAAAACCTTACAGAAAATTGGAATACATGGTCTTTAGCTCAATATGATAAAAACCATCTATGACAAACCAACAGCCAGCATCATATTAAACAGCCAAAAATGAGAGCCTTTACCCTAAAATCAGGAACAAGATAAGGATGTCTATTATCACCACATTTATTCAATATAGTGCTGGAAACTAGCCAGAGCAATTAGACAAGAGAGAGGAATAAAAGGAGTAAAGATAGGAAAAGAAGTTAAAATAACATTATTTGCAGATGACATGATACTCTACATAGAAGACCCTCAAAACTCCATTGAAAGATTGCTAGGAATAATAAATAAATTCTGTAATGCAGCTCAAAAATCAATTGAATTCCTATACACTAACAACAAAACCACTGAAAGAGAAATAGGAGAAGCCGCACTCTACAATAGCACCCAACAAAATGAAATACTTAGGAATTAATCTAACACAAGAAGCAAAAGATCTATTCAGGGAAAATTATAATACCCTGAAAAAAGAAATTGAAGAGGACCTCAGAAAATGGAAAGACATCCTTTGTTTATGAATAGGAAGAACAAACATTGTGAAAATGCCATTCTCCCAACATTGTTACACAGATTTAATGAAATTCCATCAAAATGCCACTAGCATACCTCACAGGTCTAGAGAAATCACTTCTAAAATTCATATGGAACCAGAAGAGACCTCGAATAGCAAAGGCAATCTAAGCAACAAAGGCAAGGCAGGAGGCATCGCAATCCCTGAATTGAAGTCATACTACAAAGCTACTGTAGAAAAATCAGCATGGTACTGGAATGAAAACAGACCTGAAGATTAATGGAATAGATTAGAAGGTACAACTACAAACACACTCAGCCATCTTATATTTGATAAAGGGGCCAAACACATCCACTGGAAGAAAGATAGTCTCTTCAATAAATGGTGCTGGAAAAACTGACTCTCCATATGCTGAAAACTAAAACTAGACCCTTGCCTATCACCATGTACTAAAGTCTAATTTTAGATCAAAGATCTAAATATTAAACAGCAACACTAAATTTGTCGGAAGACAAAGTAGGTAGAAATCTTGAAGACAAAGAGGTAGGTAGAGAATTCATGAACAAGAACCAAACCACATGTGAAATACTTCACAAAATCAATAACTGGAATTTCATCCTATTAAAGAGTTTCTGCATGTTGAAAGAGATTTCCAGCAGAGTGAAAAGAAAACCCATGAACTGGGAAAAAATCTTAATGGATTGTCCCTCAGACAAAGGACTTCTGTCTAGAACATTTAAAGAATTAAAAAAAAAATCAGATCCTCAAAATTCAAAGACCCATTCCAAAAATGGGCACCTGAGATGAATACACAGTACTCAGAAGAATACATACGAATGGCAAATAAATACATGAAAAAATGTTCAGCATCATTGGTCATTAGAGAAATAAAAATTAAAACAACACTGAGATTCCATCTTACTCCAGAAAGAATGGCCAGGATAGAAAATATTGCCAACAACAAATGCTGGAGAGGCTGTGGGGGAAAATGTACTCTTCTGCACTGTTGGTGGGACTGTAGACTGGTACAGCCACTGTGGAGATCATTCTGGAGGTTCTTCAAAAAGCTGGGATTGGAAGTCCCATTTGACCCAGCTATTCCACTTCTGGGCATATTCCCAGAAGATCTGAAAACATCATACCACAGTGATATATGTGCACCTATGTTTATAGCAGCACAATGTGTAATAGCCAGATCTTGGAAACAACTTAAATGCCCATCAACTGAGGCATGGATAAAAAAGATGTGGTGTTTTTATACAATGGTGTACTACTCTGCTATAAAGAGTGATCGCATTGAGATATGTGTAAGTAAATTGATGCAACTCGAGAACATACTCATAAGTGAAATAAATCAAACTCACATGTGTAAATACCATATAGTCTCCCTAGTGTAAGAAATGGTAAGAGTACAAAAGATACAAAAACTCAATAATTACAGTGAAAGGATAAGAATCTGCTTAAAGGGGAAAAATAATATCTCAGGAAAAAAGAGGAAAAAGAAAAAGAAAGGAATAAGACAAAATGTCTACAATTATATAAACACACTGAGGATAGCTAAGATGATTGCGCTACACACTCTATAAGTTCTTGGAACAAAACAGTTAATATTCATAGGACTGGAACAATTGTGCGTATTATTGTATAGTGATCTGAAGAACTCTTGAAAATCATTATGTAAAATAACAACCCTAGTTGTGTTCATACCACCTCGTTTTGAAGGCCTATACTGTCCGTGTTCTGGGTTCTTTGCTATTGTTGTATATGTGTCTTTTTCGTTTAATGTTTTCCTAGGAATTTGTTTTGTCTTGTTTTGTTTTGTTTTTCTCTCAAATACAGAAAGGATAGGTATACATGTAGAGACTCATGCATGCATAGAACTTCTAAAAAGTTTATGAGTATTGATTATATAATGCACGATGAAATGAACAGCTGCATTGAAGAAAAAGAGACACTAAGATACCCAATGCTGAGTCCGTAGGGTCATGATGTGAAATCCAACAATACTATTATTCTTTGTTCAGAGTGATTTAGTCTGTTTTGTTTTTATTAATTTCAACATACATGAAGATATGGACAGTTATTTTGAAGAGAATGAGAGACATTATGGCAGCCATTGTTGACTTCCCTATTGTCTGCTTTTGAAGACCTAAAATGCCTTCAGTATCCTGTTCTGATCAGTTTTATACTATTTTGTTTTGTATGAATTCATTGTATGTGAAGATGTGGACAACTATTTGGAAGAAAACAAGAGACAATATGATAGAAAGTGAAGAAATCCAGTTGTCTTGCTTTGAAATCGGTGTCTCTTACATTGTTATCTTATGATCTGTTTTGTTATGTGTAATTTTACCCTTTTTAAAAATAGATTTAAAAAAAAAGAACACAGCCCTCACAAGACTCCCTCTGGTTGCCAATTTAGAGCCCACTCACTATCCCACCCCAACACCTATTATTGAATATCATGACAGTGTATCAATGTCTCCAATTTCAGTCTAACACAACAAAGTTCATTATAGCCTTTTTCCCTTTTTAATTTTAATTTTGTGACCCCATATCCATCAGTGAGAAAGCTGGCTTCCATGATTTTCAGTCCACCTACCCATTTTCCTCAATGTTCTGCCCTCATCTCACATCCCAAACCACTTAAACCTGCCACCCCACAGCCTTACTCAGCCCCTCCATAATCCCGCCCTGAGGTACTCCAGGCCAGCAGTCCCACTTAGCTGTTCTCTTTGCATGGATCTGCCTGATGGCTTTTTAATGTAATTATTTAGAGAAACAAAGAAAAGAAGGTTATAGATTATTTTCATAGCCTCCTATTTCCACTAATCATATTCTTTTAGAAGGAACGTATAAACATTAAAACACTACTTTTTAAAAATATAATGCCATTTTTATACACTTATCCTTTATTGCTTTAAAAGTTAAAATGTTAGTTGTTTACTGTGTTCAGTTTTGAATCATTTTATTTCCTTAGAAACTACTTAAAATTAAAAAAAAAACCTGTATATCAAGTCAAAAATGAAAAAGAAATGGGCTAAAGATCCAAAACCTGTTAAAATTTGTAAAAATGACTTGCAGATTTTGTGAAGTAAATTAACACATTTACTCTAAGAAAAAATTTTAAAAAGAACTCCTTTCTCTGTCTACAGCTCTGGAATTAAGATGCATGCAAATCTAGGTACAGGAAAATTTCAAACGTTAAAAAGATGCTTCAAAAGAGACTACTGCCAAAACATATTTACAAGTCATTCAGTTGAACAGACTCTAAGTGCCAAACTTATGTTTCTACTTTGCTTAAAAGTATTGAACTGATTTTATTTTTTTATTTAAATGACAGTTTTAAAGACAAATTATTTTTAAAAATTGAAATATCTCTTTTCAGGGGGTGTGGTAAGGAATGAAGTCCCACCTCCAACCATACAGAACTAAGGAGCATTCTTCTTATTCTTAGCACCACTGCTATGATTCCAGCCCAAATAGATAGAGCATTTGGTTCCAGGCATTGGACCACAGCCAGCCCAGGACTGATCCTTATGAGGTAGGATAGCGAAAGAGTATCTCAGTGTGTGCTACAGCTCTCTGGTGAGTATGGAGCATTTTTCACATTGTCCTTCAGGGACGTAAATAAAGGAAAGTGATGGGTTGAGAAGAGTTGAAACAGACTGGAGTTTTGACATGCAGATGAGGCAGGTATCAGAGATGAGTGTGAGTTGGGAAGGAGCAAAGAGTATAAGAATGTAGGTTTAGGGATCTGAGCTCACTCTACAATATGTACACCAAATCAGTTCATGCAAATTTAACCTATGTGAGTAGAAACATTTTGACCTAAACAAAGTTGATGACAAAGTCAATCTATTCCGTTTGCAGTATGTTGGATCATGCACAGAGAATGCAGTGACTTTGGTGCAGAGAGATTTAAAAGTTCTACAGAAAATTGAAAAGATCTCCATGATTGTGCTTTTTAGTATTTTAAGATCTCATGTACTTAATGAACAAACATAGTCAGACCTGAACCAAGATACATGCCTTCTCTGAGTACTCCTCCAGCCAATAATCTTCAAATAGTCATTTATTATTTACCAAGAATGTGAGAAACTGACAATTATATACTTCTGTATGGAAAAGAATTTATCTTTCAAGACCTAAATTAAATTGCTTACAGTGTAGACAAAGCAGACCATCTGTAGTCTACTAAGCAGCCGTATGCCAGACACTTACTTGGTTTCAGAATTTCTGATTGCCAGTGTCTCTGCCTGTTAACTGGCTGCCCTCAGGGTTTGAGACAAGCCCAGGGCTTGTATTAAGGTACATTGTAAAAACACTCTATTTTGGGCAGAACCTAAACATTTCACACCTTGCCAGTTAAGTAAGTGGGGGGGGGAGTATTTGAGTAGGATTATAGATCTACCTTATTTCAGCAATGTCAAGAATGCTTATAAACTGGTGACCAGGCTCTTCATGGTTCACTTGCTGTAAATAAGCCAATCAAAACACTGAAATTATCATATGTTATAAAAATTTCCAAGAGTTTACAGAGCATACCACAAGTTATTCTCACTTTATAACTACCTATTATTTAATTAAAATACCATTAGCCAGGACTCTTGGTAATTTTTAGACATGACTACATAGTATTTCAAAACATTTTCAATCACATTTAAAGGCAATATGATTTTATGCTCTTAAGTCATTAGAGAACAAAACTAATTTCAAGTTAAGTAATTTTTGAATTATACATTGCATTCAGTATGTGTTTTATAAACTTCTCAAACAAAATACTAGAGATAAATAAATCAAGTAATAAAGTCACCGAAACTAAGTAAAAAGTAATTTTACAGATTTAAAATAAACAGGTATTCTCAATACCAGTATACAGGTTAACTTTACTTTTGTTTTAATTAAACTTCATATATTCTCTTTAAAGTGTCTCACTTTTTTAAGAAAAATTTTTCTTAAAATTTTATATCACAAATTTCTTAAAATATATCCACACAGGGGACATATAATTAGATACGGAATATTCCCAAAAACATAACAAATCACAACAAAGCACACATAACACAACTGAAGCTGCCTATTTCAATTTCTAATTAATAGAGTTTTAACTTTTTCTCTAATTAATAGAGTTTTAACTTTTTCTCTGTTTCTTAAAGTGTGGCCCAGAACTTACAACTTTAGCAATCATTTTCTGCTGCTTCATAATTTCAGATTCTTAGGAACCTCTTCTGACCTCCTAAGTCAGTGATAAGAAGCACTGTGTCAGTCCTGAGAGTTATAGTAAGAATGTTAGATCAATTATGTCCAAATCGTGGGTGGTATTTCTTTACTTGTTTTCTACAACAAGGAGAGAGAAGCTACAAGATAGGCTGGTGATATTTCCCAGTTTTGTAAAGTACACAAAATTTTACTCTCAAAACCAAGCTCTATTATGAGCAAATTAGTGATTAAGCATCTTATTGTCCTGTCCTAGTTTCAGTAGAAGAGAATTTATTACCCATTTTTCTCTGCTTAATTTTATCAATCCTTAAAAATTAACTATTCATCAGTGCAGTCCAAGGCAGTGGAGACCCTGTAATATATAGATTCAACAAACTACAAAGCATATGATTTTATTGTGTTTTTTGGTGAAGAGATCTAAAGCCTTTATGGGGCAATTTTGCCACTATTTAAAATCTTCAGTGCAGAATTAGCTCGTGAGCATTAGGGCTGGCACTTAATAAATATCAAATTAGGATTATTTCCTAATTATGCAGAAAGCTTACACTATTATCACTTGGAAAGAATTTTTAAAATAAATTAAATGAGTATAGCATCTATTACGAGCAATTCATGTATATTTCCCTGGCTAATTGTTTTACATCTTAGGAGAGCAGCCCGCATATATAAATTCCAAATTTATTTGTTTTATGATTCTTGTGATGCAATTAATATGTTGTAAAGGGTTATATACACACATATTCTCTCCCCCCCCCCGCCCTGTGTGTGTAGTGTGTGTGTAGTGTAGTGTAGTCTATAATCATCACAAGGCTAGTAAGTCCAGCAATTCTATTTTGCTACCACCTTTAACAGAGACGGGACTTCTTATGTTAAAGAAAACAAAAAGGCAGACACAAAGTCAAGACAACCTTAGTACTTTGTGACCCCTTTAAAGGAGTTTCATTTGAATTAATGATTGTGCCTTACCAGAAACTATGTTAACTTAAAAGTTAGGCAGATAAACTTGGGAAAGGGTTGCAAGCCTTGGCTATTGGAAACCCATTCTTCCGGAGAAAAGATGTGTTCGCCCACACCTTTACCCTCCTTCCCCTTTTGTGAGAAAGAGTGTGTGTGTGTGTGTGTGTGTGTGTCTGTCTGTCTTTCCAGCTCCCTCCCTGTCGCATCTCTTCAGTCCCCGAAGAGAAGCTGCTCCCTTCTCTGTGATGTCCTAAGCTAGCGCTCCTCCCATTCTCCAAGAACAGCTAAGGCTTCTTCCGTGGAGCCCAGGGGCGCACTTCCCCTCCCACAGACTCTTCCTGCGCTACGCTGCCCAGCTGGAACGTGAGACTGGGGGGAGGGCGGGGGGACGGGGCCCCCCTGCGCCCTCCCCTGGGCTGGGAGTCGGAACACGCTACCTAACCCACGCACACCACCCTAGTCCGCCAGGCAGCTGGCGGGACGCTTTGCTGTGCCAGGTTCCAGCCTCTGGCTCTTGTGTTTCTGAGCCTCCCGCTCTTTTTCCTCAGGCCGTTTTGTCATCATTTATTTGATGAGGAAAGAAAACAGCTCAGAACCATTGTCTCTTTTTTGTAAATACTCGTGTGCTTTTTCGAGAACCGCCCTCCTCCCCTCTCCCCACCCCGCATCACAGGTGGAGTCTACAGTGCCAAGACCTCTCCTTTCATCCAGGGATCAATGTCAGTCTCCCGTGTTCAACACGCCTGCACCCACCGAAACCTATTCCTTGCCATTAGCTTTTTTTCTCAGTTAACCATGGTCTTTTCTACCGCTAAGCACCTCCTCCACTTTTTCGGGTTCCACTACCGCCCACGTTAAAACAAAAAATCCCGCACGATGTTGTGAATTTGCAAAGTGTGTGTGTGTGTGTGTGTGTGTGTGTGGGCGCGCGCGCGCGTGTAAGATCATCTGAGTGTGTGCATCTGTGTGTATCGTGTATCTCAGTCTGCCCGGGTCCTGCACATGTGGCTACAAGGTAGAGGACAGAGATGGCTCAAAACTGCCGAGCCAGGCTGAGACTGGTCTCTTCGGAGCCCACCTGTCCGCGCCCGGGAGCTGGCGAGGTGCCCTCCCGGCCGCGTTCCAGGACGCCTGGACTGGCTGAACAAATGCCACTGAACCGGGGTCGCGGGGCGCCCTCTCCCGCGCGTTTGTTCTGTACCCCTCCTTCCCTCGAGCATGTACTGGTTTGCGTTCTGCACCTCTTCCCCTGAAGACAGTGGGACCGTCCTTCTGCACAGCGCCTTACCTCAAACAGGGGACCGATCTTGTTCCTCTCCAGGTAAGCCTGGATGCGGGTCTGCTGACGAGACGCCATGGACAGGCAGCCCGGACAGCAGGCGGGGAGCAGGCGGCCCGCGCGACCTGGAGCCTCCGCGGGGGACCGCGCGCCTTGGCCCCCAGCTGAGGCCGGACGGGCGCCCCAGAGCCTGAGCTCCCCGGGCGCGGCTGCCTCGGTCCCCGCTGCGGGCGTGGGCAGCGACCCCGGGAGTCTCCAGCTCCTGGGGCGCAGAAAGCTGAAAACCTGGGCGCGGCACCGCCAACTCAGTCAACTACGAAACGCAGGGAGAACTCATTCATCGCGTTCTCCTCCTGCGCCCACCCTCCCGGCTCTCCGCAGCGCCGGCTCCCGGAGGAAATTTTTGGAAGCAGAGTCTCGTCTCTCCTCTGGGCGGCAGCAGCAGGAATCAGGGGGCGGGTAGAGAGCTGCCCGGGTGCAGCTCCGCCTAGAGCAGCGCTGGGGGGCGCCGGGCGAGCGCCAGTGAGTCCCAGCGAGCTCCTCCTCTCCCAGGTTACGGGAGCACACAGCCTGGGCTTCTCCAAGGCTTTGCTCGCCTACCAACCGCTCCGTAGAGACAGCGCACTCCGGGAGCCGATGGTGACGGTGCTTCTTTAAAAGTACACATATATCTGGTGTCTGTCGGTTACTCCTTGGCAGGTACGACTGCAGCTCGCAAGGGGATCGTCTCCATCGTCCCATGGGCGCTTTTTCTTGGCACCTCATGCTCTGCAAACACTAGCTCAGGGTTCCAGAAGGGCAGAGCTGTAAACAGGTGCGTTACCAGGAAAACGAAATCGCTCTCTTTTAGCAAAAAAAAAAAAAAAAAAAAAAAAACATCAACAACAAGTCTGGCTTGGCCTGAAGCGACTCCACTGGGGAATGCAGGTTGATAACGGACTGTAAAGTCCCAAAGGTGGTAACAAGCCTTCACAGTTTGACATGGAGAAGAGATCAAAAGCAACTATCCCTCCCCTTCCAAGTTTGCCTTTGTAATCCATGCCTTAAATCATGTGTGTACACTTCTAGTCACATCTCATACGCTATTCTTCTACCTAATTCCTGCGGCTACCTCCTGAGCTCCCTAAATTTAGCCAGTACTTTTCCTACCATGCAAGGATTTCACAGTGAAGATCTACCCGACACTTGAGAGGTTTCTTCTTTCCTGTAAAGTAAAACAATTTTCGAGACCCATAACCATTCTGTGTTGTTAAAACCAAAAATTTAATCTAATAATTAAGAATGCCTAGAATAATACCAATTGTTTTCCTTAAAGTGGAACGTAATAGTATAGATTTTCCTTCTAGACTGCATTCTAAATTTGTTACTCATGATTCTTTTATTGGTGTCCAAGCTTTCTTTTATATATTTTAAATGTTGCATGACAATATGCAACAGTTAAGACAAAAACGGAATGTTCAAGAAAGTATTTTTAATTCCATTTAATGATTCACATTTAAGAAATCTGCCAGTGAAATAATCATCACTGGTAACTTGGACATGGTTTGGAATGCAAAGATAGCCAAATTGTGAGTTTTACCATGAGACTCAGATGATACACTCAAGGAGAGCAAAACTGAACAGCACGGAGTTGTCCAAAGTTATCACATGTTTTCCACTGTGGTTTAAAGGTATGCTAGTTTCACAGTTTTAATAAGTTCTGGAGAAATTTAACATGCAACAGTGAATACCCACATTTCTATTGCTACAAGATACAGTGTAGAGCCGTAAGCAAAATCATCTATGCTCCACCTAAAAAGTCAAGTATTTTTTATGCCACATTGTACTAGAAAATCAAGATGGCACTATTCTGAAAACAAGCATTCCTCTTCTAGGAGACATGAGGTGGATCCTTTTTTTCAATTAAATAATTAATGCAATGATAAAATGTTTACCTTGTTAAAGTCTTTCTCTAAGGGTCTTGAAAAGACAAAACTTAAGTGTGTAAAGCATTTATGTATTAAAGATTCATCAAAATATACATTATCATTTATGTATTCAAACACTAAACAACTCAAATTTACATATTTAACATTTCTAAAATATTTTCAAAATCTTGCAAGGCCTACATCAACTGCCACTTCTTTCATAAAATATTTCCTTGGTTATTTCTAGTATTCTCAAGTTTGACATCATTGATATGACAAGTATTGTTGAACAACCTCTTGATGGCAGACATCATCTTTGGACTGAGAATTCAAAAGTGAAAGAGCTTGTCTTTATCGTTTGCTGTTGGTTTTTTCTTGAGACAATTGGCTTATTCACAAATAATGGCAGTGTTACACTAACACAGGTCTACACAATATGCAGTAAAGGAACTGATAATGTAATAACTACATATGCCTGGTGTTCTCAAGGAGAGCTTCGTAAAGGTAATGGTGTTTGAGTACAATGTTGGATAGAGTAAAATCTTAAATTTTTCTGGATGGGAATGATAGAGCAAAGATGGGAGGAGAGTCTCAATCTTTGACGTTAAAAAACCAGCGATGTGCAAATGCATAAAGACATACAACAGGCGAGTGGTTGGAGAGACATAGGTTATGTATGAAATATGATCATCATATGTGTTTGAAAATGTAAGCAGTGTTCAATTCATTGAAAATCTTAAATGCCTTCTTAAGAAGTGACACGACAAAAGAAAGAAATTTACAAAGCTGGGCGTGGTGATGCACATCTGTGGTCAGCATGCAAAAGCACTCAACGGACAGGAGGTTCGCTGAAGTTCGCAGCCAGCCTGGGCTCAAGGACAGCCTGAACTGCACAACAAGACCCTGGCTCAACAAGACAAAAACAAAGAAGACTGACAGGTATCATGTGGGCGATGAGAAATGACTGTTAGGACCACAGAGTGCATCACAAATGTTAAGGGTCAGTCACAGCTGCAATGTGGGAATGAAGAAGACGGAATGCGTTCAAGACCTGTACAGACTAAACTACTGATTAACCATGTGAAGAATGAGACTGGAAGAGGAAATCAAAGGCCACACTAACTTCTGGAATGAAGCTTACTTCTTGGAGTCATCCCATGGATAATTGTTTGAACCAAGTTTTAACTCAAGCTTTTCTATTTCTAAAGTTAAGGCTATTTCTACTCTCTACCCTGTTGCCTGATATTATTCAAGAGTTAAAAATATAAATATAAATATCCCTTTATGGAAAGGGTTACATCTCATGACCTGACCACGTTAGTCACCCCATGGAATGAGCTAACTCTTAGTAGGCCAATTCAAATCCACCTATGTTCTTTCATGCTAAACTCTTTCTCCACTTTATGGAATTTAAATGCTTTAATTTAGTTAATTATATGCATATTCCTCTACTTCTTTTAAACTGCACACTCTAAAATCATGAGTTGTAATTTAAAATTTTTCATATAATTTATAGCATGTGTTACAGTACACTTTCATGTAGCAGGTGCTTCATAATCATAGCTTTGCATTCCTACTGCTGTATGTTTTCATAATGTGTATCATTTCATCCCTCTAAGACTGAAAACTAGCCATGGCACTGGGTTGCATTTCCATTTTTTCTATGCACATGACTTGGTCTCTTTATAATTCCCTTTTTTGGCTTGAGTACTGCATGAAAAGACCATTTTCCATAAGACTGTTTGACCTCATTGTGCTACAAGAATGCCTGTCAGCATAATTTACAACTATACAGAATGCAATTTTTGAATGTACTAAAGCCCTTGTCTAACTTCATTTGCAAGACACCTTGCACAGCTCCTTAAATGATTTCTGATGAAAGATGAGAGGACAATTGCAAAGTCCAGTTGACGTAATTAAGAGGCATTAGCAATGTAATCCCTTAAAATTAATTTAACATTGAAGTCAGAGAGCAGTGATAGCATACATAAGTTCCTTGAATTTAGACTACTAGCTCTGATACATACTTTGCCCTTTCTTGTATCTCTTTTACTGCATTGTCTTATACCATACAGAGACAGATACCTTCCCAAAGAAACCAGCAATGTGAGAAATCTGCTCACTAAAGCGGGCTGAAAGGGGTAATTTTCTTCATTTCTGCAAAAATGTCCCTCAATTAATGCAAACAACCACAACCACAGAATTTGACAAGCATGAAATACAATTACAAACACTTTATACACTGTAATAACTCATTTAATCTTCAGGAAAATGTCATGAATTAAGGACTACTAGTATCCTCATTTTTCCAGATAGGAAAACCAGAGTCACAGCTAGTAAGTAGCAGAGTCCATATTAGAATCCTGTTAGTATCTGGAATACACAAAGCCTTGACTGACATGTCCTAGGAATACCACTTCTGCCTCTTTGAAATTTGTTCAGGCCAAGGGTCATTTTGGTGACTAATCTGTCTTCCCAGTGTGTTAATATGAGAAAGGAAGCAGCCTAGGTGTCAGAGGTAAGGTAGTTTTCTAGCCTCATACTAAATTGTCTCTTGGGAGTGTGCATAATGCCAAATCAATCACATTAGGACTGACTGATTCCAACTATGCTACTAGTATCCTCATTTTTACAGATAGGAAATTTACTAGCTCAACGCAACTCAAAACCCAGATGACACTGCCAGCGTGTGACATTCTGCCATTTGACCTTATCAAATGGCATTTCATTTTCTTTAATGTTCAAATATAAATATTAGGTTTTAATATTTAATTTTTAATATGTGGGATGTTTATAAACAATGTCTATCTTAAGTCCGTTACTTTATATGAATAACTTTTCTTTTTTTGGCAATAATGGTACTAGGCATTAAACCCAGGACTTTCGCAAAAGTTACACCTTCGGTTTCTTCTTCTTCTTCTTCTTCTTCTTCTTCTTCTTCTTCTTCTTCTTCTTCTTCTTCTTCTTCTTCTCCTTCTTCTCCTTCTCCTCCTTCTTCTTCTTCTTCTCCTCCTACTTCTCCTCCTTCTCCTCCTACTTTTCCTCCTCCTCCTCCTCCTCTTCTTCTTCCTCCTCCTCCTCATCTTCCTCCTCCTCCTCCTCCACCTCCTCCTCCTCCTCCTTCCCCTCTCCTTCTCCTTCTCCTTCTCCTTCTTCATCTTTTTCTTTTTTTTCAATACTGGGGATTGAACCTAGGACTTTTACATCAAGCTACAACCCAAGCACTATTTTATTCTTTATTTTGAAACAGGATTACATCAAGTGGATTGCTCAGGCTGGGCTCCAAATTCGTGATCCTTCTGTTTCAGCCTCCCACAGTGCTAGGGTTATGGGCCTGCATTAACAGGTCCAGCTTCAGTAACTTTTCATAACATTGATTTTCATTAAGTCATGAATCATTTAAAGGAAACCTACAGATATCACGAACTATATAGATACCATTATTGTTGTCAATGAACTTTGTTAATCCTCACAGGCTTTTGCTTATAATTTCTAAAATGACTTTGTCTTAATTTTTCACCCTAATAAAAGAATCTTTGCTAGGAATGAAAAATACCTTGAACTAGTAAAAAAAATGTAATGGGGTATGGTAACATAATATGAATTTATTGAAAGAAAGGAGAAAAAATACAAAGCAAACAAAAGATAATGCAGTAAGGCAAAATGATTTTATTTGGTGTGCACCCTGGGGAGCCAGGCACTCTGCCTAGGACACGATGTATTTATGCTCTAGCCTAACTATCGAAGCAGAAGCAACATGAGACCTATTTCTCAAACCCATATCTCTGTAAAGGCCAGCTAATTCTCAGTTGTAATAAAGTGCATCACAGCAGTCCTAGAACAAAAGATTAAAGGTACTTTTTAGCAGAATTTGTGAAACTGCCATTGCTAGAGAGAACTTTAAAAAAGTAAAAAGATGACTTAGCTCTCTTCAACACATTATGAATATTATAATAGCCAAGTTAGAGTCAGCAAATTCTCTCTTTCCAAAGCACATATTGGTCCATACCCTGTGAGTAATACCCATTCTTCTGCCCTCAGACACTTTTGGTCCCGGGAGATAATGTTATGATTCTTAAGAATAAGCTGAGTTTCCACAACCATCAGGAAATCACATTAACTTGCATATTTGCTGAAAAAGGTTTGTGATAGGATCAGACAGAACAGCAATTACTAACTTTGCCTGGGAGAACTAGGAAGCTAAAAGCTGGATGAATGAATGAGTGGAAAGATGCGAGAATAAATGAATTAGAGAAACAATAAGTGAATAAAATGCTGGTGATTCACCAGGTTACCCTGAGGTATATTTAGTAATCAGGTTCTCATTCATTTACATTTAAGAAATGTGATCAAAATTTATAGGGAGTATTTATTTTTAAAACTATTATAAGGCACATTGCCATTAATCCCCTCCCAAATACTTCACCTTGAACTTACTTATTTCATCAGTTCTGTCCCCTTTTTAAAGCAGTTTTGGAAAGCCTCCTTTGAGTCATTATAGGATGTGATCAAAACTACAATGAAAGCTCCTAGGCTCATAAATACGTGTGTGATGGCGTGTCCAGGGCCCGCCAGATCTGGCACTGTGAACTTCTGGCTCTTCTCTAAATTCAAAATAACCACAAAAAGTAAACATTTTGAATTGATTCAAAGCACTCGGGCACCCAGGACAGCACAACTGAAGACACTCAGGAAAGAGAACTTGTAACGTTGCTTTGGAAGGTGGCAAGGGTGATGGAATAAGGGGGGATATTTTGAGGATGATAAATCTATCTTTCACTGTAATAATTTTTTCAATTTAAGTATCCACCCTGTTTTGACCACATCGTATATATCATGATCAATAAACATGCATAATACTGTCCAATTAATTAGTTTTGTCTCATAAAATGTTCTCTGTGTATTTGTAAAATATCTGTAGTAAGCAGTGATTCAAGCATGGTTTGTCCTTTTGGAAGCTTATGTTGAAATTTGATCGCAAATGCAGCGGTGATGGGAGGCCTGTGGGAGGTGTCAGGCCATGGGGCACAGCCCTCACAAATGGGTGCATGCTCCTTCCCCAAAAGTGAGTGAGTTCCTGCCTTGGTATCTGGTTATAAATCAAGGCTGTCCCCATGCTCCATCTTTTGCACATACCGGCCTGCCCTTCCACTTCTTGCCATGAGCAGGAGCAGTGCAAAACCCTCTCCAATAGGGCTAATCTTGGACTTCCTGCCTCTAGAACCATGAGCCAAAATAAACCTTTTCTCTTATAAATTAGTCCGCCTTGGGTACTGTGTCATTGTCAAAAAGATGACAGCACGGATTTGCCTTTATGTGTTTCTGTGAGCCTCTGAGCCTCACCTTTTCAGTTTAAGTTCTTTCTGCCTTCTATCCTCTTTTCTATCTCTCTCTTCTTCCTTCTCTCTCTGTCTCTGTCTCTGTCTCTGTCTCTATCTCTTTCTCTCTCCCCCAGCCCCCCAGCCTCGCATTCCCTCCCTCTTTAAAAGAGATTCCACTCATCTTGCAGTCTGGAACTGAAACATCTGTACCTCAATGGTCAGTGACAAACAACTGGAATTGATAAGAAGTTTTTCTGCTACATTTACTTTCTAAAACTCTCAGATCCTTTCTCTATAAGTGTTTTTTCATGACAGTTCATATCTGTCAGCATATTTTTCTATCGTCTTTTACGTAGAATCCGAGATTCCATATATATTTGAATATGTATTTCTTAGTCTTGTATATACTGACTTAGATGATCTGTCAAAAATAATATCAGAAAATCATTTTTATTTCCTTTTCATTTCAATATCTTTCATAAAATTTCATTGATCAAAATTTGTCTTTTGAGGGGGCTACTGAGGATAGAACCCAGGTACACTCTAACGCTGAACTACATCCCCAGTCATTTATTTATTTAGTTAGTTGTTTTGTAACAGAGTTTTTAAGATGTCTAGGAAGGACTTGAACATGCAGTCTTCTTACCTCAGATTCCATAAGTACTTCAATTGCAAGCAACCATTACCATCTCTGGGTAAAAACTTATCTTTAATGAAGCAATGACAGTATAGATATTTCAGAATTCAAATAGAGAATAAGGAAATATAGCCAATTTGTATATGTCAACGATACTTATTTTCAAAATATCAATTAGCCAAAAATGAAATTAGACATTGTCTTAGTTCCTTTTCACTCGTCGCTGAGACAAAATACCTGATGCCCAAGGTTGGGAAAGGAAAGATTTATTTCTTACAGTTTTTGGAGATTTCAGTCCATACTCAGTTGGCTCCAAGGCAGGGTGGCATGGTGGGGCCGCAGTTCATGGCGGCTGCAAACAGCAAGCCGAAACCGGCAAGAGAGAGAGACAAGTCTTCTTCCTGCCATTACATCACATCCTGGCTCCACCCCTTAGGAAGACATAGCACTGACACCACCAATCCAAGCACTAGACAATGAACCAATCACAAATGCACAATGCAAAGGCATGAGGCTTGGGGGCCACTGACATAAACCATGACAGACATCAATGGAATAGTACCTAATAAAATGAATGGTGGATTTTCTAAAGTGTGTTTACTCAGAATAATTGGTCTTACTTTATATTTGTTAAGTATGCAGGCTGATACTTACATATTTAATTACCCTTTGAGATATTTATCTCTTTCAGAATTTAATTTTCTCACGGGCAATTGAACTGACTTTGGTGTTAATCCTGAGACTGAAGCATAGGTCAGCTACTAAGTGACAACTGTGTGACCCACAATCACACATCATTATCATTCTACATTTTATACATACATTTTACCAGGACTGAGCTCGATAGCTGTTCAGTAACTTAAAGCTAATTGGTGGGAAAGTCAAAAATCAAACCTGTTTGCCTACTTCCAAAACTACTACTTTTGCCCACTTCTTTTCATTTAATTACACTAGACAATTATGGTTTTCAGTGCTGCTCAAGAAACATTCATGACATTTGTGAAAATACACAACAGACTGTGCAGAACCAGTGTGATACATGTGGGCATTACCGGGATGGGGCTTTGCAGAGATTAGACTCAACTCCAAATGTAAGAGTACAAACTGAGAACTCTTAGTAAAGGTGCTGGAGGGGTATCCATGGGTAAAAGAAAAAAATTACTGAGAGAAAATTACTGAAGAGGAATTTGGGGTACATTAAAATTGTTGCTGAAATTGAGAGATTTAGAGGTAGACACAGAAGTCCCGGAGTATAAGTCTACTTGGGAAGAGGATTCAGGTGAAGCAGACTAAAGTGTGGTAAGGAGAGGCCACTAGAAAATATTCAGTAATACTCCAATACTTTCTGTTATTTTCTGATGTTTTTACTTTCAAAGCTATTTCTACCTAGAAACAGTCAATAAATGTATTTAATGTCCTGTACTAACAATGCAACTGATCAATCTCATAGTTCAACAATATGGGTATATGCTTGCCCATTGTAACATGATCTTTTGATAATTTCTCATTAATTGTTTTTGAAATAGAGAAGGTAATAATGGAGAGTATCTAAACATATGGTCTCTGGAAAGGAACCGCCCTCCCCAGGCTGGTCAGTTCTTTGAAACAGCAAAGGATTCAGAGAGTATGGCTCTGATACACATTATAACCAGTCCAGAGCCAGATCTCTATCGGCCCATCCAACCCCAGAAAACCACATTCTGCTTTAATCTCCCAGGGAAGGAGGTACTAGGTGATGGGTGATCACACAGATAACTTAAAGTTGGTGGAAATTATGCAAACTAGCCAGTCCTAAACTATTTACTCTGCCTGGCCTTTTCTTTCCTCAGAAGCTCCAGTAAAACTCATGGTCTAAGTGTTACCTGCTTTCTGCCTCCTGGCCACGTTGAGGCTCCTCCCCATTTTCATGCTTGTCATCAAAATGTTCCTCAATGTAACATGGGTTTATATCCATGAGAATCTCATTGTAAGCTTAAAAAGATTATAAGCCAATAGCACATTTCAATATATCTAAACTACTGAACATTACAGTTTAGCGGCACAGTCGACTACAGAGCCTCGGCTGTTCCCATGAGTGACTGTTCCCTCAGCTGTTCCCATGGGTGACTGCGTGCCTGACTGGGAGCTGAAACTCCTGGTGCTGCTGACACCAGCAAAGGGGATCACGTTGCTGCAGAAACCCTTTAAGATATATACTAAATCTTTAAAGGAAAAGAAAGTTTTGTGTTATTAACCATTTGTTTCTTTTTTGCAATTATTTTTACTTTTAAGAGAAAAACAATAAAAACTGATACAGAATTTCATAACAAGATAACAGAATTTACAATGGTTAATATATTGTGCATGATTTTCAAGGTAGTTGCTTAGATAATGATATAGGCACACAAAATTAATCAAACAATATGAACACAACCATTCTCAATGAACTAAAAGAAATCATCAGTTTAATTATCTTAGCAATTTTGAATCTGATTTACTTTCAGTTTTTACACTAGGTAGACAATACGATATTTACACGTGAGTCTGATTTATTTACTTATGACTATGGTCTCCAGTTGCATCCATTTTCCTATAAAAGCCCTGAGTATATCTTCTTTATAGCTGAGTAGTACTCCATTGTAAAAAAAAATAAAATCAAAATACCACACTTTTTTTTAATCCATTCTTCAGTTGATGGGTATATGGGTTGCTTCCAAGATTCAGCTATTACAAATTGTGCTGCTATAGACATGGGTGCACATAGATCACTGTGGCATGATGTTTTCAGTTTTTCTGGAAAAATACCCAGATGGGGAATAGCTGGCTCAAATGGGACTTTTGATCCTAGCTTTACGAGGAATCACCACACTGATTTCCACAGTGCTTATACCAGTGTACATTCCCATCAACAGTGAAGAAGGGTTCTTCTTACACCACAGCCACAACACCATTCATTGTGGGTTGATTTCTTGACGATAGCCATTCTTTCTGAGGTGATATGGAATCTCAGTATTGTTTTCATATGCATTTCTCGAATGACAAATGATGTTGAACATTTTATCATGTATTTATTTTCCATTTATGTTTCTTCATCTGAGAAGTGTACATTCATCTCAATGTCCATTTTTCAACTGAGTCTTTGAATCTGGGGGCCTGATTTTTTTTCAATTCTTTATATGTTTTAGACAGAAGTCTTTTGTCTGAGAAAGTTGGTTAAATTTTTTTCCCAGTCTAGGGGTTATCTTTTCACTCTGTGGGTGATTACTTGTGTTGTGTAATTTTTTTTTTTTTTGAGAAAAAAGAGCTCTCTACCTACCTCTGTGTCTTTGACATTTCTATCTCATTTCTCTTCCAGTAGATTCAGTGTTCCTGTTTTAATATTTAGATCTTTGACCCACTGTGACTTTAGTTAGTGCATGGTGATAGACATGGATCTAATTTTAGTCTTTGGTATCTGGAAAGTCAATTTTTCCAGCACCATTTATTAAATAGGCTTTCTTCCAGTGAACATGTTTGGCCCCTTGGTTAAAGCTAAGGTGGCTTAGTGTGTTTGGAGTTGTGTCTACATCTTCTGATTTGTTTCAATGATTCTCAGGTCTGTTCTCTTTCCTTCTTCTCCTCCCACCCCATACCATGCCAATTTTATCACAGTAGCTTTGTAGTACAATTTCAAGTCAGGGATTGTGATGCTGCCTCTCTTGCCTTTGTTGCCCAAAATTGCTTGCGCTATTCTAGGTCTCCTCTGCTTCCAAATGAATTTTAAGATTGCTTTTCCTAGATTTGTGAGGTGTGCTAATGGTATTTTGATCAGGACTGTATTAAATCTGTGTAACAGTTTTGGGAGTATGGCCATTTTCACAAGGTTGGTTGTTTCTTTCCCTGAGCAAAAAGCATCTTTCCTGTAAGAACATGTTTGATATATGTCTCGTATTCTAACTACTTTCAAGGTAACTGTTGTTATTTTCTTATTTTTAATGAAATTTTAATTTAGTTTTTCATAAAATAAAACAAAAGTTTGAAAAAAAAAAAGAAAGGGGATCAAACTACATAGCATTAGCTTTGGAATAGTTGCAAATTCAAAACTCCAAGTAGGGTTTGTATTGTGTGGGTACCAACCATAATAAGTTGAGAAATCGTTAAATCAAACTATCTTAAATAGGGAGTGTTACATAATAAATTTTTATTTTCCTGAGCCTCTTGTGGGATTCTTGTGACTAAACTCATGTCACAGAGAAGAATACAAAATGTGTTTCCATTATACATTTCAGAATAGTTAAGTTGGAGGTCTTTTAGACTAAGAGGTAAAGGTCCCAGTACATACCAACTTCGGTGAATTGGCAAGGTGCTCTCCGAGCGTCATTTCCCTCAGAGGGAATATTAACCAACAGGACTATAAGGTAGAGCCCCTGGAGGTTTACATGAACCTATGCCAAGTTTGTATCACAGTGTACTAATGAACAAATACTTGGTAAATATTAGCTGTGTTGATACACTGAAAGACATTTCACAAATCATCAGTATTTCCTCTTTTTTCTTGTTCTCATTTTAAAGGCAAGCAAAGTCTAATCAAAAAACAAAAACAAAGCAGAAAAAAAAACTGACCCAATTTTCTCATTTGCTTTACCTCTTAGTCTAAAAGACCTCCAACTTTACTATTCTGAAATGCATTATAAATTAGAGATTTAAGTGGCCAATTGAAGAAAAATTTAGTTCTTAATAATTTTTACAGATTCCAAACATCCTTGTTACTAAAAAAAGAAAGGCCAAGAACAAAACTAAGTAGGAAGTAATACTTAACAATATTTCAAGATGAATATTTACTTACAAACTCAGGAAAAGAAAGGTATTAACACATCACAAGCTTCACTGACCTAGTATGAAATATATATTTTTCTTTGGTAATTAGGATGATCAGCTACTGGCTCAATGGTAGAGGGCTTGCCTGGAACACTCAAGGCCCTATGTTTTTTCCAGAAGGCAGGAGAGGAAGAGGAGAATCCGAATATGGAGAAGTCTATTAGTACGAATAAATTTTATTTTTGATGTATATGATTTACTAAAAATATTATTGAAAAATCAGTTTTTCATTGATGGTACCACCATATTTATGGAACCATTACAAACTTTCATTCTGTTAATATTCAAGAACATGTTTCAGGCTCATTCCAGTCTTTATATACCTTCTGGTTCCTGGAACCAGAGCTCCAATTTGCCTTCTGTTCTTTCTTGTCAATAGTTGCCATTTATTCCTTTTCTATTTCAGCTCTTTGCAAACAACTGCTATAAGACAGTGTGTGATTCGTCACAATGTCCTCTTCCCTTATTGCTCTTAAGAAAAAAGATACAAGCTCATTCATCTTACTACTTCAGTATTGATCACAAAAAGAAAAAAATTCTGGAGAAATGCACAATAAAAATTTCTATCAAATATTTTATTGAAAGCACTAATCAGAGTAATTAAGAAAATGAAATAAACTCATCCTGATTGGTTATAAAAAGTAAAATTATCGTTATTTACAAATGACTTGATCTTGTATATGTAAAACTCTAAGGAACCTACTAAAAAAGATAAAAGCGTTGAAGCTAATAAATGAGTTCAGCAAAATTGCAAGATGCAAGACCAGTGTACAAAAAACAATTGCATCTCTATACATTTTCAGTGAATAACCCAAAATAATATTAAGAAAACAATCCTATTTAAAATGGCATCAAAAAACATGTTAAATATTCAAATAGATTTAACAAATGAAGTGCAAAATCTAGTCTCTGAAAATTGTACATCACTGAAAGATATGTAAGAAAATCTAGATAAAGTGAAAAATATACTGGTTTGAAAGACTTAGTATTGTCAGTATGATGCTATGATTTGTGTCCGATTTGAGTTTGTTCTCTGGAGTTTGTGTGTCATAAGCTTTGCTCTCCATGTGGTACTATTAAGAGCCGGTAAGATCTTTAGTAGGTAAGGCCTAGAAGGAGGTCATTAGATCATTGAGAACACTGTGCAAGGAAGGGACTAAGGTAGTTCTTGTGGGACCCCAAGTAAGGTATCAATAGAGCAAGTTGTGAAAGACCCTCTCGTTGTACTGTTTGACTTCCTGTTTTGTAATATAAACCCTAGTCCCGCACAGTTTCCTCTTATTCTGTATCGTTCACCACCAGGTGCTTAACAGAACACAGCGAGTATCAGCAACACGTCTTTGAATCTCCAGAAGTGTGTGCCATGCCTCTTTTCTTTACAGGCTTACCCAGTATTAGTAATTTCATTATAGTAACAGAAAATAGATTAATACAGATGGCAACACTTCTTCAATTGATGTACAAATATGACAAAATTTCAGCGCAATTATAGCACAGTTCTAACTGGATTCTTTGCAAAACTTGGCAAGCTGATATTAAATTTATTAAGAAATGCAAGTCTCCAAATAATCAAAATAATCTTGAAGAAAAAAACAAAATTGGGTGGCAGTGGTGGCTCATGCTTGTAATCCCAGCACTCAGGAGGCTGAGGCAGGAGCATCAGGATCGTTGTGAGTTCGAAACCAGCCTAGGCTACAAAGTGAGCTCAGAGAGACCCTGTCTCAAAAAGACAAAAGAAAAAAAAAAGAAAACAACAAAATTGGAAGAATCACAATGCTAATTTTAAGACTTACTACAATACTCTACCATAACTAAACCATGCAGTACTGGCATAAAGACAGACAGACAGATAGATAGAAGATAGATTCTGTTAATATATATATACATATATATATATATTCTGTTATTATATATATATAATCTGCTCTATTCTGTTGATATATACATATATACCTGTTCTATTTCATGATAAATATATCTGTTCTATTCCATTGATACATATTCCATATATCATTGATATATAGCTATATCTCATATTCCATATATTCCATTGATATATGGAATATGTATCAATAGAATAGAATGAAAAGTCCAAAAATGAACTTCAGGAATGTCAAGACAATCCAGTAGAGAAAAAAATAGCACTTTCATCAAACTGCACTGGGACAATTAGATATCCACATGCAAAATAATGAAGCTGAATCTCTACCACACTCTGTATACAAGCGTTAACTCAAAATGAACCAAAGACGTAAATCTAAGAGCTAAATTTATAAAACTTTTATAAGAAAGAACAAGAGTACATCTTGGTTACATGGACTAAGTAATGTTTTCTTAGATATGACATTAAAAGGACAAAAAAGACCATGAAAACAAGTACAAGTGTACAAAGAACACTATAAAGAAAATGAAAAGACAGTGCTATGTGAAAAGATGCTTTCAAATCATGTGTCAAATAAAATCTTTGTATCTAATATATTTAGAACTGTTACAACTCAATAATAAAAAATGAAAAATAGGCCAATTTAAAAATGAGTAAACTTGCTAGTAGAAATTTTTGCAAAGAAGATATTCAGAAGCCATAAAGTACATGAAGAAACATCTAGATTCGTTAAGGAAATGTCAATCAAAACTATAATGCAATTCCACTTCACATTCAATAGGATGGCTAAATACAATAAAAAATAGTGACAAATGTTGGCAAAGATACTCAAAACCAAAACCTTCATATACTGTTTATTAGTATGTAAAATAGTGCTGACAGTTCTTCAAAAGGATGTAGCATGATCATATGACTCAACAGTGTCATTCCTAGGTTTATATCCAGTAGAAATGAAAACAAATGATCAAATAAAAACTGAGCATCAATCTTTGTTAAAGCAATATTTTTTCTTTTAAAGTGAAAAAAACAATAAAAACAATGATACATAGTTTCAAAACAAGGTAATAGGAAATTGAGAGTGGTTAATCTATTGTGTATTGTTATCTTCAAAGCAGTTGCGCAGATCCCAAGACATAGGCATGCAAAGTTGATTAAACAATATAAGCAAAAACCAACCTAAATAGGAGGAGGGGAACAGTTTTGTTTTTGTTTTTGTTTTTTCTGTTTTTGGTACGGGGAATCTAATTCAAGTCGTTGCATTTGCCAGGTAGATGCTGTGCTGCTGAGCTGTATCCTTCATCCTGTAACAGCAACATTCACAATAGCAAAATGTGGAAACAATAATAAAAAACCTCAAATATACATTGCCTGATGAAAGACTAAATGAAATGTGGGTTGTCCAGAAAGTGGAATTTTTTTTTCCAGTGATATAAAGGTAACACTGATAAACATTACAGTGTTGTTGAAACTTGAAAACGTTTTTCCTAGAAGAAGAAGCCAATCATGGAACACCGTATGTTGTGGGCTTCCAATGATAGGAAGTAGCTTGCACATTGCTAAGAAGTACTATACAGAGTCAGACACTAGGCTAGTGGTTACCAAGGCCTGGCAGGAAAATGAGAGGCAAAGAATTAGGGTGAGGGATCTCAGAAGGTAGGAGCAGTGGAGTAGAAATTGGGTAGATGAATGAGGGAGAAATTGGGTAGGTGAATGAAGAGTGACTGTTAATAAATATGAGGTTTCTTTTGGGGATGTTGAAAATTTAGTATGTTGGTGATTGCACAACTCTGAGTATACTAAAACTATTCCTTTCTACATTGCCAATAGGTGAATTGTTTGGTATGTAGACGATCTCATAATTGTTAAATGCTATGGTTTGCAAGGTCCTCTTGGAAACCGGTTTTTAAATTATTTATGACAGCAAAGAATATTATGATACATCGCATCCCTGTAGAATTATAAACAGCTCCTGCCAGGCAGGGGGATGCATTCCCTGCACTCGGCAAGCTGAAGCACGATGCGTGCTGCGCGCGCCAGGCCAGACTGAGCCACAGAGAAAGTTCGAGGCAGCCTGGACTACATAGCAAGACTCTGTCTCAAAAAAAAAAAAGAACTATAGAGAAATCCTAAAAAATAACCTTTATTTGATGAGCAGATTAAAAGGGTAAAATGCAAATGTAAAGGCCAAAAGGAGGTAAACGATCTTGCCTTTGTTTGAAGGTATGTGCATCTCTATAGCTTCAAGAAATGAGGCAAAGGACTCTGGGAGGAGAGGGTGAGCTACATGTACATGGAGATGATTTGAATTTGTGGAAAATGAGATGATTAGGTAAGTCTGACCAATGGTTCCTTCTTCTACTTTGAGAGACATTAGATAGAACCTCTATTCCATGTTACGCTGTTGACTCTGTTTTAAAGGGTTGTGCTGAACCAAAGCGAAGCCAGCATCTGAAAGGCCACTGTGGCCATTTTTGAAAAGGACGAAAAATAGTTGTTTTTCTTCCTAATTTCTTTCCTTCTTTGTTTCTTCTTCCTTTCTTTGTTAATTCCCTCTTTCTCTCCCTTCTGTCTTTCCCCTCCCTTTCTTCTTTCTTCTCTCCTATCCTCTGCATTTAAGAATATAAATCCTCTGCATTTCAGAATATTAATGCTGTAAAAATAAAGCTTTTGTGAATTATTCTTGATAATACCTGTCTATACTACATTGACTTTTACTGTGCTGCATATTCCAGTGTATGAGTATAGCAAAATTCATTTAGCCACTCTCCTATGCTAACTTTTTACTAATGCAAATAATGCTGCAATAAAATTCTTGTCCATATCTGATTTTCCCATGGCCTAGAGTTTTTCCAGCATATAAACTTAGCAAAGAAATTGCTTGGTCATAGAACACATATTTAAATTCATGAAGCACTGTTACATTGCTGTCTAAAGTGGTTGTAGAAGTTTATAATCCTTCTCACAACCTCTGAGAGTTTCTTTTGCAAAGATATTCACTCGCACTGAAGGGGCAGCACCATGAAAGGTACTGGTCTCATTCTTTATTTTCCCAACCCCTACACTGGTATTAACTTTTAGTGTCTGTATTATTAAAGTAGTAAATACCTTAGAGCAGATACAGTGTCCACTCTACAGCTCATTGTCCTGGCTTTCACTTCTTTATTTTTGGCCCATAGCAATTTCTTAGCCGTTCAGTCATGCATTTTTAAGGATTTTAGTTATAATTTATTGAGCAGTTCTTGGTGTTAGTAGCTGGAGGGTTTAAAAGTTATCTTTGCTGTCAGCCTCTTAAATCTCTGACAATGTTTTCAATGCCTGACCAATCTTTAAATGCCACAAGATGTTGGACATCATAAAGGAATCAAATGAAATAAAAGTAGTGACCATGATGCACTATTAAACTTTTCCTGAACTTTCATTTAGCAGCATTACACCAAAATAGCATGGTAACTGATGGTAGAGCTTCTAGAGCCACATTGGCTGAGTTTCAGTTCCAGCTCTGTATGATCTTGGTAATGAACTTTGTCTCTCTGGGCCTCAGTTTCTTAATGCATAAAATAAGCATGATAAAAATACATATTCTACAGAGTTGGTGTGTGGATCTATGACAGTTCAGTTGGATTATCAATTCAATTGGTTTGTGAGTCGCCTACTGGATCAGTAAAGCACGCTTATGGGTATGTCTGGGTGGGTCCTGCAAGTGTGACCTTGGGATTCCTATTTGGTCTCTAGCTCTCTCCTCCTATCACTGTTCCATAGTCTGCTTCAGGCCAATATAGGATTGGCAGCCTTCCTCCACTAAGCTCTTCTGCCATGAGATTTGATTTGGAATCATCCAACCATCGATTAAACCTTTTGAAACCATGAGCCAAATAAATCTCTCTTCCTTTAAACTGAAATTGTGAGGTATTTTGGCGAGCAGTAAGAACTGACCAATACAGGGTCTAATGAGCTAGTATAAAAATGCTTAAAACTGAATCTGACAAAATGCAAGTGCTGAGCAAACATTTGATACGTGAATAAAATTGAATAATGACTATTAAACATGTATTTTCATGTTGCCTATGAATATTTTGATAAAGAGTTCTGCTTCCATTCGCAGCGTGAGTAATCTAAGGTTAGCAATGTTGTAGCACTACTTTTCAAATTTAAGAGTAATGATAATTAGCTTTCACCTAAAAGCATCTCCATACCCCAGAATACAAGTGAGATAGTTGGCACTCACTGTGGCCTAGACACAAAGATAGAAATGTTTGCTTAGTCAATCAGTTACACAGGCCTAGAAGAAAGTGTTTCAAGACACTGTCAGGCAAGCATGCCAATATAAGGGAGAGAAATAATCGTGAAAAAGAAAGTAAGAGAAATACACATTTTTCTCTACACTGGAGAGGTGGGCAGAGTGCAATGTAGCAGGATCCCTCTGCAACCTCTTTTCCTTCTTTTCATGCTTGGTGCCTCAGCTATATGGGCCCCTTAGTGTTCTTTTAATTTTATGTGAAGAAAAGTTATTAGTCTGATCAAAAAGGAAAAAATCCTGCAGAAAGATTTCTTTTAATCACAGTAGCTAATTTCCATGTCTGAGGATACCCACGCTGTGAAAACCCATGTCCCAAAGATTTGACCCTTAGCAAGAATGGCACATAAGAAGAAAATGACACTACTTATTCTGCTGGTATATTGTATACTGTTTTTTTCTTCTTATGGCTTGTTAAAAAAATTAACAAATTTAGCTGAATGATTTACTTGACTTTTATAAGCAGTTCATGCATGGAATAGCACCCCACATATGAGACAGGAGGGTGCTCCAGTATGCTCAAAAAAGGAGGCTGGCTTTCTAGGCAGAGAGGAGCTGAAGAAAGCAGAAACTGGCCATGAAACTACTTCGGTTGCTTCTCAATAGTGTTAAACCAGAGTGGCCTTCCTTTTAATACTGACTCAGGTAGTTTAGGCCTTTTCTCATGGAATGCCATGAATCTCTTGGGGGAAAAGACGGAGCAGTTTTAAAATACGGTTTGACACCTTGGTACCTAGAATGGTAATCCCATTTGGATTTGGTCTAGTCTAGTAGGGTCTGGTACAGAAGTTCATTCCAAAACAATAGCCTCCCACAAATTTCACTTAACGTAACCTTTCATGCTATATCCACATTATAATACTTTGCACTTAGTAAGTATACTGTATACTTCATTTGAGTGGAAATAAGCCAAGAGTCGCTGTATTACTAAGCATCACACCTGACAATGATGCCCTATAGTTATATTACTTTTGATCTAATATGATAATCATCTCGCTGCTTCCTTTGTGTAGTGCCCGTTCTCAGTCAAGTCTGGCCAGGTTTAGTTCTCTTTTGGGGACAAAATTATTATTACATCATGACTTTTTTACTTTATCATGTACAGAAAGATATATAGCCTGCAATATATAATTATTTTCTCACATCTAAACAGTGACTGTTTCTCATTTTTTTACACCATAACTGGAAAACTGACAAAAGTTTGTTTGCATTATGTTTGTAACCCCACATTTTACTCATCCAAACTTCGGGACCTTGCTTATAATTTTGCAAGGTGGGGGTTGGAGTGTTCCTCTATTTCAAACATGAAGAAAAAAAAAGAAAATCTTTATATACTAAATAAGTCAATGATTTTTTCTGTAGTTTTCCTTCCAAACATCATTGTCTACTCAGAAATACTATTTCATTCTTATTCTGAGTGCAAATTAACATTTTATTTCCTGGCTTTTTAAAATGAGGCCTGGCCTAGGGCTGGTTCTGGCCAGTGGCTTGGGGCAGATATGCAATGTGTTAATGCCTGACTGAATCATTTGATTGTGTTTGGTTGTTACAAGACCTTTGAATTCTGTTCTTTGTCTGTTTGGGTGATTGTGGATGCAAAAGTAGAGATAAGCTTTCATCATTTGCATCCCTGAAAGACTAGATGAGAGAAGAGCTCGCCTTTCTCATATGGATGCAAATTAAGCAGCAAGTTATTTGAGCCCATTGGTTTTGGTGGCGTATCCTGTTTGATAATCATGCTGATTCATATATGTGTGGGAAATATTGTCCTCATGATATTAACATGAAGGAGTGGAAATACATCCTAAAAGTGACTTTATTTTTTCCCTGAATATGACTTTAAACGCTACATTGTGTTCCTGGTTGCGCTACCCCTTGAGCAAGTCAACGAGTTGTCAGTCGGTCACTTACTGTTTGCTTTTAGTAACTATAAAATTAGACAACCTGACTAGAATTTTAATTTCATGATCTTAATGGAGCAGGCAGCTGAGTTAGTCAGAAATATTGTAGGCAGTGAGATAGGGCTAGGTCCTCAATAGAGCCAGGGCAGACACCTGGCAACCATGGGGGAGATAGACACCTCCTGCTGTGGGCCAGGCCTCAAGACAAAGGATCAAACAAATGAATCCACATCCTAAAGACTGATATTCTAATTAGTTCCCTCTCACCCTGGAGCCACTATCACATCCTTCTAGGGGAAAGGTCACAGCTCCAAGAATGTCTGCTTGCTACGTGACTTGCTTTCCCATTTGTCCCTACTGTAATCAATTTTACCTGAACTAACGATTTCATTGGCTAACTATAGTTATGTCCTACCTTATGCCCATCTACCTTGTGAGTTCCCAGTCTTCCCCACCTTGAACCCATGGTTTTACTCTTTAACCTGGGCAATGCGCTCGGGCCCCCTTCTTTCTCTCTTCAGATGGAAGATTTCTCTCAATAAATATATTCTACTCTCCACCTCTGTTGTTCCTAAAATTCATTCTTCGATTTTAGAGAACATGAACTTGCAGACATAGTAGGTCAGGAGTTTCATTCTCTTATATCATTAACAGAGAATAATGTTCTGCTATTTTGCGTTTCATTGTTTTACTTCAGGAGCTCAAAAGTATTTTCATTGCTGCCTCAGTTACCAGATTTTGTTTTGCTTTGTGCCTCTTTCTTCTGGAAGAAGACACTTATGCCATAATAAGGTCCTGGGAAAAGTGTATGATGTGACATTAGAGAATATAAAATTGGAATCAGCAAACTTTGTATCTCTTGGCTAAATCCAGGTTTTATTGGAAGATAGTCACGCTTGTATGTGGTGTTGAATGTGGTCTCTACACTGGCGATTGCAAAAGAGATAGAATGTCAGAGAGAGACAGAGACAGAGACAGAGACAGAGACAGAGACAGAGACAGAGACAGACAGCCAGAGACCTAACTTCTCTATCAAACATTGTGCTCTCTGCTAGCCTATAACTACCTCCATTTTTTCTTCTGATTCCTTGTTTATCTCCCATTATCTCTATAATGTTCTAACATTCTGCTGACATAATTTTTGCTAAGGTAGTCTCCTAATTCTACCCAATAAACATCTTTCAGTCCTTTCAAAAAGATATGTGTAAATAATAGAAGTTAAATTAGATTATGGCCAAAAAGAGATATAAAATTACTAGACAGTTTTTAATTCCCTTTCATTTTTAAAATAAAATAATTTTAAGATAATTTAGCTCAGCAGCACAGTATCTGCCCGGCATGCACGAGGTGGTGAGTTCAATCTTCATACCAAAAATAAAAATAAAAATAACTTTATTAAAGCTTAATTTAATAATTTATACATATTGATATAAAATATGAAGTTTTATAATTTTTAAAGAACAAGAAGAAAAATCTTAAAAATCAACAATAAAAGAAATGCTAAAAAAGAAAATTAAAGAATTGGTTATGACAAACTTCTGGAAGCTCAGTCTGACTCTAACGAAGGGCCGAACATGGACGAGTAGCGGAATTCCTTAGGGTGAGAGCTCATGCAGTATCAGATGAGAGGGTAAGAGTTTACACTTCATATTGTAGGCAATTGAAGAAAAGCAATGTGTTGAGTGCACGGGGACGAGGCCTGCGTCTTATAGACATGAATTCTGTAACAACTGATGTCTTTGATATTTTTGTTGGACCTATACATAACACAATAAAGAAAATCTTATAATTTATTTCTTCTCCATAAATTCAATACCCTGTAAAAATTTCTTTCATAGTTATTTATGTACTTCTTTTATTCTACACACATTACTCTTCACTCAAAAAATCAGTGTTCTTCAATGTAAAAAAATCATTAATACTCAAAAACAATCATATACCTACTAGAAAGTTTATATTGCTTCACTTAAATACTTACAAGTTTCTGGCTAATAAGCATAACTTTTCCATAATAACTCTCATAGAGAAAAATATTATCATGTTTTATGATAAGAATTTGAGTTAGAGGAATAAAGCTTCTCAACAGTCATTCAAGTAATGCCATTATTTAATATTCTGCATATTAAATTTTATTTTTTATTTATTATTTAGTCATATAGTTTTATGAGACTAATAATAGGAAAAATAGCTGCCTCCTAGTCTGTTCCCATCTTTAATCTGTGGTTTTCAGAGAAAATGGTGTTCAAATTCTTTTTTCTTTCTGATATTTGCTATCAAATTCCTGAATTATGAGATAAAATATTATTTATGTTTTTTCAATATTAGTACTTATTGGCTATACATGATATGGATTTAGTTTTCCTATTTACTCTTCCTTATATTCACCTGTGGTCATTATCTATCATCTACATTAATGCTGAACTTGAAATTAATATTAGCAAAATATCCCACAGTTGAACCATGTGGTTGGTAATGCAGAAAGAATATATTTGTAAACGTTTGCTTTCCTTGTTAGTCAAGGCTTCTTCCTTAATTCCGTTCTTACATTTATTGCATTAATTCATGCCCAACTTTCTCCCACTGGTGTGGCTGACCTCCTCACATGTTCACAAATAGCAAATCAATGTAATTATTTCACGTCTTAGAACAATCCTTCCAGAATCTCTGAACACTCTTTTTCTAATTGGCAAAGTTAGCTCTGTGGGTTCACTTACACTTGCACCCCTAAGGTTTTCTTTCAGTATCATCTCAGGAATATATATCGCTTTGCCTTGAGTTTGGTTACCTGTTTCCTGTGTTCAATATCTTCTCCTTGTTTCCCAGTTTAATTTGGTTGATCAGCATCCAATAAAACTGCTGATGAAAGGCACAAGGAAGATCAATTTTTGAGATTGTTGCATGGCTTAAAATGTATTCTAATTTGGTCATAAAATACTAGATTGGAAATCATTCAGACTTTGGAAAGGCATTCTATAATCTTCTGACAACAGCATTGTGATTGAAAGGTCAAATGCCATTCTGATGCCCACTCTTTGGTTGATAACTTGGTTCTCACTCCTGCTTCCCTTTCCCTTCTTCCTCATGTTGTCTTCCCAGCCTGGGCTTTAAAAGTTGCCAGTTCATATCTTTATTCCTAGTGCTCCCAAACGTCTTGGTAACATGCTCCTTCCCTCAATCATAGTGCTAGACACATAGTTCTTTTATTCTAAAACAGCAAATTCTTTCCCATGTGTTGTGGGATATTTTCTTCTATTCTATAATTTCCTTAGTAACATTTTCTCAGTTCACACTGACTCACTGAACTGATGTTGGCTCTTTTTACCTAATGCCCTAATTTTCTTTTATTTATTTATTTTTTTATTTTTCCATCCTTCTCAATCTTTGCCAAAGGGGTAAATTATCCCAATTTAAATTGCCCATCTTCCTGTTGATTGTGTGTGTACTGTTTAGGAGATAAGATCTACTTTTTAAGAAGTTTTAGCTGTCTAATATTTCTTATTTCTAGTATCCCTTGAAAGATGTTGATAAATAGCATATTTGCTTTTCAAAATTGTATTAATCATTTTTAGATTTATAGAAAAACTGAGTTTTGTAATTAATACAATGAGTTCACCACCTAAATTACAGCATTAACGTTTTGCTCTATTTCCTTCTTACTTATTTATTCCTGTATGATACATCATTTGTTCTACCGATTTTAAAGTAAACTGCAGACAAATATATGCTTAAGTACTTCTACAATCCTGTTATTAGCTAGTTTAATATTCAATTTTTCCTTTTCATATAAAGTTTGCAATCAGGAGCCAGAGATTTAGCTCAGTGGCTTAAACGCCTGCCTGGCAAGCGTGAGGTCATGAGCTCGATCCCCGGTACCAAAAAAAAAGTTTGCAATCAATTAAATGTATAAATGTTGCTGATATCTAAAAAATGCGTATACTTGTATAACCCAAATCCCAAATGATACAAGAGTTCTAGCACTTCAGACAGATCTTCCATATTTCTTCCCAATCAACAGTCCTGGTCTCATCCTAGGACTGCTGCTGTTCAAATGTTTTCAACATTGACTGGTTTTGACTGTTTTAGACCCTCATAAAAATAAACCAGTACAGTATGTATACTTCTATATCTGAATGCTTTGTTTCTGGTAATGGCCTTGATATTTATCCATATGAACACATGCCAGTGGTTGCCTCAATGTATTGTTCAAAAGTGTTCCAATGCACGAACCAGTCATAGCCTCTTTATTTCTTTTCCTATTAAATGACCTCCGGGGGTATTTTCACTTATGGGCATTATGAATAAAGCAAATGTCAGTATTTTTATATAATTATTAGTAAGTATATATACATATTTTTATTGTAAAATCTCTAGAAGTAAAATTGCTGAATAATTGCTTCGTGTATGTTTAATTTCACAAGAACGTGCCAAATCATTTTCCAGAGCAGCTGTCTCAGTATTACACTCCCACCAACAACATATAAAATTTCTAGTTGCTGCATAGTCTTACCAAATTTGGGTACTGATAGTCTTTTGAATTTAAGTCATTTTGATGTGTGGGTAGTGGTATCAATATGTACTTATTTGCATTTCCTTGATGACTAATGGTGTTAAATATATTTCCATATTCTTATTCCATGTGCATGTTGATACATCTACTTGATTCCTTTGATCAATTTAATCTCTATCACTGACTTGTAGAATTTCTTTACATATTCTTTTTTCAGAAATAGACCTTAAAATATGCATCACTTTCAAGTCTGGGACATAATGATACAGTCTGTTAATGGTTCTTTTGGTTAAGCAGTTTTTAATTTTGATGAAATCTAATTTATCAGCTTTTCATAATTTGATTATTATTACTTTATATTTCAGGCCTCTAAATTTTGCTTTCCCACCAATCACAAGATACTATCCTATGTTTCCCTTTAAAAGCTTTATGTTTCGTTGTTACTCAGTTCAGGACATTTTATAATTTCTTGGGTGATTTCTTCATTAAGAAATTAGAAGGATTTCTATAATTTCAAGATTTTCCTGAATGTCATATTGCTTTTGATTTCTAGTTTAATTTTAGTATGCTCAGATAATATATTCTGCATGTTTTCAACCTTTTAAATTTATTCAGATTTGCTGGAAGATCCAAAATACAATGCATTTCAGTGAACATACCATGTTTATGTGAAAAGAATGCTTATTCTGGGCTGGGGATTTAGCTCAGTGGCATAAGCACCTTCCTGGCAAGTGCGAGGTTGCGAGTTCAATCCTCAGTACCAAAACATAAAATGAAATTAAAAGAGAATGCTTATTCTGAAGTTGTTGAGTGTTGTTTATATATGGTTTAGGACAAAGTAATGGATTATTTGTTCAGTTGTGTTTAATTGATTTTTTATCTAGTTTTATCAATTGCTGAATTGTGTTAAAAATCTTCAACTATGATAATAGAATTATTTATTATTCCCTTTTATCCTTCCTTTATTGTTTAATGAATTTTGAAACTGTTGAGGGAAACTATTTATGAATATTGCCTTCTTAATGAACTGACACTTTTAGCATTATGAAATGTTCATTTTTATTTCCAATGCTCTTAATTACTTCCTGAAAGTCTGAATTTTGATGTGTTATCATTTCCCTATAATCTGAAGACTTTCTACTAACATTTCTCAAGGGGCCTGACTGTTGGTAATAAATTTTTTTCTTATTTAAAAATATCTTTACTTTTCCTTTTTTGCTGGATATAGAATTTTGAGTTCAAAGATTTTTGCTATTCTTTCACAAGCATAAATGTGTTACTTTGTTCTCTTATTCATCTATTTAGAATGTGCTGTTTTCTCTTAAATCTTTCATTATTTATATTTATTTTGATATTTACCTTATGATGCAGAGTCAAAATTTGATTGCATTTTATTTTTTTCATTTTGGAATTCACTAACTTTAAAAATAGTCTATCAAAATGTAATTCACATTTGATAATACCATATATTCAAATTTACAGTTGGGCAGATTTTTCCATACATATAAATTCAGAAAACCATCACCATAATCAAAACACTGAACTTGTCTATTCAGAAAGTTTTTTTGTGCCCCTTAGAAATTCCAGTTTTTCACTCAATTCATGAAGAACCACTTATCTCTTTTCTGATACTGTTAGTTTTCATTTCCTACAATTTTATATGTATAAACTCATACACTTTTGCCTAATTACTTTTAATCAACTTAAGTATTCTGCAGTTCATACCTTATGATGTGCATCATTATTTTATTGCTGAGTAGTATTCTGTTGCGCAACTATATCACATGTCCATTCATTCTTCAGGTAATGGACATTTGGGTTGTTTCTGCTTTGACTTTATTACAAATGAATTAGCCATGAACATTTATACATACTCTTTTATCTTTCAAGTAATTTTCTAGGAGTGGAATGGCTGGCTCATATGCTTAACTTGCTTAACTTGTTTGTGATTTTGTTTTGTATCTGTTTTTTTTTTTTTAAAGATAAAGTCTTGCTCTTTATCCCAGGATGGCCCTAAACTCACTATTAGTGCTGGATAACCTGAAATTCAAGATCTTTTTGACCCTGCTTCTCAGTACTGGGATTACAGATGTATGCCATCACACTTGGTTTGAATGTTTAACATTTTTATCAATCTACTTCCCAAGAAGATAGTAGCATTTTATTCCTCTTTGAAGTATTTAAGAGTTCCAGTTTTTCTACATCCTCACCAAAATTTGATATAGGCAAATTTTCTCAGCTTAGTAATGAATAAAGAATTTAATAGTTCATACAATTTTGTCACCAATGCACTTTCATTTATCAAAATCATTACTAATAGATTAAATGTATGATTAAAATAATATGTAGAATAAAAATTTTCAGAAATACAGGCCTATGCAAGAAAAGTTATCAATAACTATGTCAGTTATAATGTAAAACTAAAATTCTTACACTCACTTAAAAACAACTCTTGGATATTCCCTTCTCCTTACCCACTGAAAACTGTCAAAATACTTCCTGGTTTTTTAAACAGATCATATCTTTGAGTTCTCATTTTAGAAATAATTGTTTATCTGAAATTCAAAATGATTTTTCTTATAGATTTTTTTTCTCTTGAAGTTTATCAGCTTAAGTTTTGCATTTATGTTTATGATCCACTTGAGTGAATTTTTCTATGTGGTTCTCTTAGGTACTTTTTCTCATTGCTGAGACAAAATACCTGACATCCAAAGTTAAAGGAGAAAAGGCTTATTTGATTCACAGTGCATAGAGGTTTTAGCCCATAGGTGACTGGTTACAGAGCAGGTGGGCATGGTAGAGGTATCTCAGAAGAGAAACAATCCATGGCAAATCGGTGCAGGCACAAGAGAGCAAGCATGAGACATTCAGCAGCGCTCTTTCTGTCCCTTGTATCTTATTCAGGCTACCGGCCTTTAGCTAGGGTAGCACTCACAGCCTTAATCCTAGCACCACACCATGAGTCAATCACAGCATCACATCCTTGATCTCAGAATCACACACCCGAGGCCCAGCCACCTCTGAAAAACCCCACATATGACCACATGAGGCTTTGGAGGGACATCTACATACAAGCCATAACAATGATAGAATATACAGCTAAATGTTATTTTAAGTAGCATATATAATTTTATTCTTACCTGACATATAATCTTTCCACACATTTAGGGGATATGATATAAAAATTTGAAACATATACAGGATGTGTAATGGTCAAATCAGGATAACTAGCATTTCCATTTCTTCAAGAATTTATTATTTCTATGTGTTTGGAAACTTGGGCTTCTTTCTAATTATTTTTGAAATACTGTATATTATAAACTGTAGTGGACTATAGTAACCTACTGCACCATAAAATACCTGGAAATATCAAAGTAAATCTTTGTTTTTATAAATATTCACCAGTCCATTGCCATGTTAAATTTTTTTAAAATTATGCACACTGTAATCTCACTCCTGTAATCTCAGATACTCAGGGGACTGAGCTGGAAGGATCACTTGAGGCCAGGAGTTTGAGTGCAGCCTAGGCAACATTATGAGATCCTGTCTAAAAAACATCATTTTTTTGTCCTTTGAATGATTTTCGTATTTTTGCAAACAGTAAGCTCCCATTTGCTGTATGTATGTATATATTTCTGAACTCTCTTAACTATTCCAATAGCACACAGTTTTGGTTACTGCAACTTTATCCTAAGTATTAAAGTCAGTAACAGTCTTTGCACTTTCTTCCTTTGCTAATTTCTTAAGTGCCTGCTGATATTTGGTTCTGCCTTTATTTTTAAAACTGATGTACTAAAAGGAAGATTACAAGTTACTCATGGATGACTGTAGAATTCTCTAATATATAACCTTGTTGATATTTTCTGGTTATTTTGGTATAATATCTTCAAAGTTGCACATCTACAGGTCCTTCTTCAGGGCCTAGATAAGTACCCTGATAACCACATTGATATTGAAAATAAATCATCAAAAGGGGGTGACAATTAATGTATGTCTTTAATGAAGATCATTTATCCAATATATTGCATTCGCTTTACTTGTAATCTTCTGTGTTTTTACCAGTGATTCTTGCCTATTGACTGAACTTAATGTATTAGGTTAGCTATGAAACCAAACACATTCAAGCAGAAATCTCTCAAAACCTGAAATGTTGCTTTAAGTGCTGGATGATTTGAATGATATGGAAATGACCATTATATTTTTACTGGAACGTGAATTTATCCTTAGGAAGAGGTTTCTTTCTCACATTATTCTATGCTACAGTCCTACTGAACTACATCTATTTTGTCAAATAGAGCTTGATCTTTTACATTTCCATAATGTAGCAAAGAATATTTTTCCTCTCTAACATGACCCTTTTCTTTCTCTTTCTCTCAGTGTCCAGCAGAATAATTTTCTCTGTGAATGTCTCTGACTCTTACAGACTCATTCTAATTCAGTCTTTTATAGTTACCTTAAACAATTATATTTTTTCCTCTAAAATACTTACATTGTTTCCCCCTTGTTAGTTTGTGAATCCAATAAGATCAGTGATTCCCATATTCTATGAAAACATTTACTAACACAGCATTTTCATTTATGACCATAGACATCCACACATTTGATAATCTATTTATGGCAAAACTCAGATTACCCCACGTAAGAGCTTATATTTTATTATGGAATAACATTTAACTGAAAAACCTGTGTAAGTGTCTGCATACATCCTTATCAACATATGGGAAAAGTAGTAGTTAAACATTTTATATTCAAGTATTTAAAATTCTGTTATGTAATAAAATCTCATTCTGTACAAATACATTCACTATAGAACCCTATGTCTTGTGTGGTATTGTTCTTTGTGCTAATATGATTTGCTTTTTGAAGCTTAATATGAGAGATGATTGCTTCTGTAATGACACTGCAAATATGTGTCTCTGTTTTGAATTGTAGTACATTCATATTATAATAGAAAGTTCCCCATCCCCCCAGGGACAGACTGTTGATTCTAGCAATGTAAATGCCAGGATGCTTCAGTTTCTGGTAGTTCCTGTTGCCCAAGTAACCTCCAGCTTACTGCAGTTTCTGTCACTTTTGTCTCCCAGAAACAGCTGGTCACTATGACACGTGGCTGGTCACTATTATGCACATTATAAGAACCAGTCCTCAAGACAAGTCCCTCTGCTTCTGTACTTCTACTTTGTAACCTCATAAAAACCTCCCTCCCTGAGCCTTTAGGGGCCGACTTCTTTAGGAAAGATCCCAATCAGAACTGAGGCGCAATAATGCTGATTCTTGCCTCAAACCTTGGTGCGTCTCGGTTCTTGGTCAGAACTTTGCTGCTACAGTATGTGCACGTATCAGCTGGATAGATGTATACAACAGCTTTTAACTAAATTTCAGTTAGAGATAGAGATGGAATGACTACTTGTAACATGTGGAGGTTTACGTGTCAATTATAAATTACACACTCTGGGCCTGTGGCATAAAGTTAGCCCAAATCTTTTCCAGATCTTCATGTTACTAAACTATCTGAAGGAGAGTTCACCAGCTGTTGTGTGAACCTGCTAAAGCACGTGGAAAAAATATTCCAACAAAATTTAGTCCAACATTTTGTAAAATTCTTCAGAGATTGCAAAAGATACATCAAATCAGAGCCATAAGAAACCTGACAAGACAAAGATGTACCATTATAAATATCAGATTATTCTTTTCAGCAACTTCAGTGATGAAGGAAAAAATATGAAATGAAATTATCAAGAAGTCCATCTTGATTTTATTGTGTCTAATGCAAATTTCATAATAGTCAAATGAAATACAATTCTGAAAATAATGCTACCAATTTCCTGAGAATTCTTATAAATTTCTTCATGTGTAAGTGAAGTAAATGAAAAATGTAACCATGGAGATGTTTTCTTAAACTAGGTGTGGGACAAAATACCCAACACCCAAAATGAAGGAAGGAAAGGTTCATTTAGCTCACAGTTTGTGGAGGTTTCAGGCCACACTCAACTGGCTCCAAGACAGGGTGGCTCATGGCAGGGCAAAAGTTTATGGTGGTGGAAAACTGCAAAAGCAACAACAGCAAAAAAGAGAGGAGAATGTCAAGAAGATTCTTTCTGTCCCTTCTATTGTATGATGGCCACACCCACTTGGGTTTAGCACTCACACCCATAATCCCAGCATTGGACCATGAATTAATCACAAACTCTAGAAGCCCACCTCCATGCCTGCATGAAACTTTGGGTGGACACCCAGATACAAACCATAGCAAGTTGGAACCCAGAGAATCAAATGAACAGAAAGGATAAAGCATGATCAAATAACACTACTATGCTCAAGGTTTACATCTGTGAACTTTATAGTAATTTAATAAAATTCAAGGCAGAAAGCAATGGATTGGTACTGTGAAATATCTATAAACCTACAAGTCTGCCCAAGGATACCAAAATTTCTCTGACACAAATGGCTCCAGAAACCTAACCATAATAATTCCCAGAAGTGTTTATTCATTTTAGTTGTTTATTTTTGATCAGGTCTTTTTTTTTTAAAGGGGTCTAATTTTTTAGAGTTCTTTATATATTCTAGATATTAGTCCTTTGTCCCAAGATTAGTTGAAAAAAATGTTTTTCCCATCCTATAGATTCTTTCTTTATTCTGTTGACTGTTTTCTTTGCTTTGCAGAAATTTTTAATTTGATTTGGTCCCATTTGTTGATTCTTGATGTTATTTGTACAATTGGGGTTTTGTTCAGAAAGCCCTTGCCAGAACCTACTGAAGAAGTGTATAGGCCAATAGATACAAGAAAAGTTGTTCAATATTGCTGGCCATTAGAGAAATGCAAATTAAAACAATATTAAGATTCCACAGAAAAAATGGCTATCATCAAGAAATCAAATAATAATTAAAAAGACATCAAATAATAACAAATGTTGGCCAGGCTGCAGGGGGGGGAAAGAAACTCTTCTACACTGTTGGTGGGAATTTAAACTAGTACAACTATTATGGAAATCATTATTTAGAATCCTCAAAAAACTAAAAGTAGAAATTCCATTTGACTCATTTATTCCCCTTCTGGATACTTCCCAAAAAGAATTAAGACATTAAATTACAGTGATGTATGATCACACACATGTTTAGCAGCACTATGTATAATATTTAACTCTTGGAAGTGGTTTATATGTCCATCAATAGACAAATGAATAAATAAAATGTGACCTTTTTGTACAATGGTGTGCTATTCTTCCATGAAGAAGAATAAACGTGCCATTTGTGAGAAAATTGATGCACACTGAGGCCATAATTTTAGGTGAAATTAACTGGACACACAAGCTTAAATATCACATGATTTCTCTTATATGAGAAACTAAAAATATAAACAGCCAACAAAAGGTAGATGTAGGAGACGGATCTTTTACAAAAGGGAAGAGGACTAAAGGATGAAGGGAGGCAGGAAGGAGGGGAAAGGAATGAACAAAGAATGAAGATTGTATTACTCTACAATATAATTATTATGTTCTGCAAACATGTATTAATAAAAAAATGAAAATTGAAAGAGTAAAACAATTCCCAGCCCCTTTTCTTGCAAAACCTTATTAAGCTATCTTGGAGGTAGCTTCCAGTAATTCAGATAATTCATAATTAGAGAAGTTTAAGAAATGCTGAGATGTAGGCCATAGTTATGAGCAAAGTTTAATGGATGTCCATCATTTGCTTTGTGCAAGGCCAATTTTGTTAATGTATTGTAAGTAGCTATGGTTATCATAGCATCACATTTTTGGCTTTAAAAATTGAAATGGTCATTTATTTTCAGATGTGGGTGTTCAGGGACCTCAGTACTCCCAAAAGCTGTCAAACTGAGATTCCATCTTCAAACCACGACTAATAAGACCCATGAAAATATCTCAGAGAACTAGATATAGATAGAAGGATGGGTGAATGTATGGATATATAGGTATCAGAAAGTGCATTGTGTGTATACACACACTGTATACTCCATTTGATAATTTAACAGTTGTCAGGAAAGAACCATTTTAAAAAGCTGGTAGAGAGCCACAGGTGCCAGTGTGATCCACTGAGACTGTAAATCAAATTGAAAGTAGAAGTAAAGCCTTTATTCACATACTCTGATAGTATGAGGAAAAGGCCATAAAGAAAAGGGAGATACACTGTTACCTCCTCAGTGTGCCATTTCCCCCCATGGAGCAGCATCAGAAGAGGGTCAGATCTGTTAGCCTTCATGGCAGCAGGTAAGTGGCTATCACGTTGGCCACAGAGCCCTGAACAAAATATTCTCCCCATTGAAAAAATCCTGAGACGCAAAAGGGCCGGAAATGTCAGGGTATCTTCAAGGCTTTCCCACTCACAGGGCTTAGAAGACGGCTCCAGGCAGTGTTTCATTTGAGTATCCCTCTCCTTCCCCAGCAAGGTCTCTGAACGAAGGCCTATGGGCTGGAAATGCAAATGTGATACCGCTGTGGTTTATCCTCAGCATTTGAGGTGGGGGTGTGTTGGGGGGGTACTGAAACGCTAAGTGTCTCTCCCTCCAGGGACCGCAGTGCACCACTGTGTGCAAGGCTGGTGTGGGGAAAGCAGTTTTTCCCACTAGTTAAAGCCACTTAAAGCTTTTATAATTTCCTATAGGTGAATCAAAAAGATTGTGCATAAGATTCAGGCCTGGAACCTGACTTCCCAAAGGCTAATATAAATCATTGGAATTTTCCTTACATTGAAATATTCTTTTTTTTAAGGACTAGATTGATCTGATCACAACGAAAAAGATAAGTGATTTGATGGACAATAAAGATTGGCTTAGAGCTTTAGAGTTAATATTGCAATACTGTCTTAATTATTAATTCACATTCACTTAACTAAATAGTAAAATAATACTGATCCTACCCAAATATACTCAGCTGACTTTTTTCTAACAAAAGCACAAAAATGATTCAATGGAAGAAATGTAAGTCTTTTCAATAATGACTGCTAATACAGTTCCATATCTGTAACCAAATAAACAAATACAAATAAAGGACCCTAGCCACAGATTTAAAACTTCATCATAAAAGTTGACTAAAAATAGATCATGTATCTTAATATAAAATATAAAGCCAAAGACTTTCTTGAAAGCCAAAGACTTTCTTGAAAGTACAAAAGAAAATCTTTGAAAACTTGTGTATTAATTTTAGGGATTGCAGAGACAAATATTGCAGGCTGCATGGCTCAAATAACAGAAACTCATTTGTACATTGTTCTAGAAGATGAAAGCCCAAGATTAGGGTAGTCGCTGGCATATTTGTTTTCCGCCTGAGGCCTTTCTGTTTGGCCTGAAGATGGCTTCTCCCGTGAACTCACGTGGACTTATCTCAGTGTGTGTGTATACAGCCCTGGCACCCCTCCCTCTTCTGAGGTCATTTGTCATATTCAATTAGGGCGATACCCTAAAATTCAAAAAGTGACAATACAAATTGCTAGACAAGATCAAGCAACTGAAACTCATTCATTGCTGCTAGAAATAAAAAATAATACTGCCATTTTGAAGATCATACGACAGTTTCTTACACAGTTAAACAGTCTGACCATATGATGCAGCAATTGTACTCCCAGGTGTTTATCCAACTGATTTGAAGACTTTGTCCACACAAAATCCTACACACAAATGTTTATAGCAGCTTCGTTCATAACTGCAAAAAAGTAGAAGCAACCAAGATGTTCTTCAGTACATGAAAGGACAAACATCGCAGTACATCCAAACAGTGGAATAGTACTTGTTGATAAAAAAATTGCATTACTAAGCCACGCAAGGATTTGACTGAGCAAGATGAAACCAAATGGCATAATAGGGAGTGAAATAAGTCAGGCACTGAAAGACAAACACCATATGATTTTATTTGAATTTGAAATCTTTAAAAAGGTAATTTTTTATAGAAATATAGAGTGGAATAAATGTTACCTAGGCTAGAAGGTGTAGCAGGAAGGGGGACATAAGGAGAGTCTGGTGAGCAGTCACAAAGTCATAGGTATATAGGAAAAGTACATTTTTGTGTACAACTCCACGAAAAGGTGATTATAGTTAACAATATTATATTGCATATTTAAAAATAGATAGATGAAAAGATGTTTTGAATATTCTCATCCCAAAGAATGATACTGACTGAGATAGTGAATAAACTCAGTATGCTGTTCCATCTTTCTACAGTCTATGCAAAACATTACTCTGTATCCCATAAATATGTCAGTTATTACATATTAACTTTAGTTTTTTAAATTTTAAAAGTGTGGATGAATCTAAAGTACACATTACTAAGTAAAGGAACTAGTCTTAAAAAGTTTACATGTTTTATCATTTCAATCATAAGATATTCTGGAGAAGGCAAAAATACAGTAAAAGTAAACGCACCAGTATTTGAGTTGGATGAGGGTTAGAGAGGGTTACACAGGTATAAAACTATTTCTTGCTGTAGTGAGCACATTTGCATTTGCCAAACTCATGGAACTTTAAACCTCAAAGAGCAAACCTAAATATAGGTATACTTTTAGAAAATAATTTAGTAGAGTGGAGGAGCTCAGAATGAAGTGAAGAATATAACAGTCTGTGTTACACATGTATGAAATAACTTTCCCAAGGGAGGTTGGACAATGATACTGAACTAAATAACTTTGGAAATGACTAGAGCCTCTTAGACCAAAAGAAAAAAAAACCTCTACAAAAATACTGTACTCAAACTGATCACATTGTCTCCCACAAAGATATAGGGTACCAGCTCTGTAAGAAGTTTTGATACTTGTCACCAAAAAGGATATATGAAATGGAAATAAACACATGAAATAATAGTCAAGGTCAGTCCCCGTGAGGGAAATATACTATACCACACATGTTACAGTGACTAACATAAAATCTGCTCCCCGTGCCAAAGGCTGCTGAGAACAACTGGCACTCTCAACTACTTCAGGTGGAAATGTAGAATTATACAACCGCTCCCACAGAAGATTCAGTGGTTTTTCATAGTTATCAGATGACTCAGCATTCTAACTCTTAAACCCTGGAAGAATTAAGCATGTCTCCACAAAACCTTATATGCAAATATTTACACTGGCAACTAATAAAAGCAATGTACACGTCCTTTAGTGGGTGAATGGTTAAACAAGGTGGGTACACTCACACACTGGGACGCCACTTAGCAATAACGGAATGAGGATGTTTTATTTGACTTAATTTTATTTAGTGTACTGGACATTTGATTCCATTTTTGGAAAATATCAAAATATGTTTGGAACTGAAACAGAAAAGTTGCCCTCAGAGGGAAGAGATGTGGTGGGGGGATTCTGAGACTCTAATCCATGACCTGTCACCCACTGCAGGGGAAGATGCGTCTCTTCCTTTGACTTCTCTTGCAAACATGTAGAATACACCTGCGCCTTAGCTCCCTGCACTTACTGCAAGAACCGGGTAGGGTTGTAACAACAAAGGCAATGCCAGGAGGTCTCCAAGGACAAAAATAGCTGCTGATTCATATCTTACATTAGGAGACTGTTTAAACAACAGTGGGAAATTATGAACTCTTAACCCACACCAGCAACTGGAGTAAAGTTTTCTTTGTTAAAGGGAACAGTCTGATTACTATGTATCAATGTAGTCTTTCACAAAGTTTTTTACCTGTGATTTTGTACTGTAACCTCAGTTTCCGTTTCCATTGTAACTGAGACAAGTTCTTATTTGTCCTGTATCAGAACAGCTTGGATATTTGAATTGTCATTTTCAGCTGTAAATCTTATACCATCTAAATACAGATTAAGTAGTACATTTAACAAAATTTAACTTTCAAATTGAGTGTACTATAAAGATAAAATTATACACTGGATTTTAAAGAGTCAACAAAAATATAAAATATGTTTTTTATTAGTTTTATGTGGAATGTATTTTGAAATGATGATATTATGTATTTATTATTACATAAAATACTTAAATCTTAAAAACAATGTATGAAGAACATACATTATGTAAAAAACATATCTTTTTTATTCTGGTTGATGGACATTTGAGTGGTTTCCAAGATTTAGCTATTACAAATTGTGCTGCTATAGACATAGGTGCATGTAAGTGGATGCAACTTGAGATCATACTCATAAGTGAAATAAATCAGACCTGTAGCTGTAAACATATCATTTGTTCACTAGTGTGAGAAGCTGAATGAGTAAATAAGACCCAAAAAAGGAAGGAACAAAAAGGGAAATATGTATATATATACATATATATATATACATATATATATATACACATACATATACACACACACACAAAATAGTTAAGATAATTATAAAACTAGTTTCTCTCAGTTCATTGAAAAGTAAGATTTGTGCTAATATTGACTGGACATTGTTTCATGCCTATATCTTATGTTCTGAGTAACTACTATGAAGATAACAATGTGCAGTGTATTAACTATTGTTACCCTCCTATTAGCCTGATTTGAAACTGTTTTCTATTTTTCTTCTTCTATTTATTTTTTCTATTTTAAAGAGAATAAAACAAAGCAAAACAGAACAGAACAAAGCAAATCAGAACAGAACAATGCAAGCAACACAAGGTTTCAAAACAAGACAACGGGAGATCAACAGTGGCTACCATAATGTCTCGTTTTCTTCAAAATAGTTGTCCATATCTTCACACATAATGAAATTTTTGGAAGGCTTGCTTCCCACAGGCAGTCAGCATGGGTAGGGATGTACAGCCAGGTAAGACCCATACACCAGTAGGTCCCCATTGGAGACCCTTGCTTCCTTCAGGCAGCCATCATCCATCAGGAGAATCAGACAAAGACACCCCTGTGTGCCTGCCACCATTGCAGGGGTCCCTGTGTGGACACACAGGCTGAGAGAAGAAGCAGCCACCACACATACCCCTGGCCACTGGAGAAGCCCCAGTGTAGTTAACTGGGTCTAGAGAAGCCTGCCCCATGCCCCGCTACCTCCCTGGGAACCTGGATTTAGAGAAACTCGGATGCTTGTTCCATTTCCCTACACTGCGAAGGGGCAGCCAACATGGGAAGTGCCTGGGAACCCACAACCGGCTTCTTGGCAGGAACCAGGAGAATGTCAAGATGAAGGAGCAAAAGACACTCTTAGACCTCTACTTCACACAGAGCAAGTCTGGGAGATACAGTTACGGAAGAAAATGGAAGTCACACACCTGAAATCTCCAAGAGGATAGCAACTGAAGTAAAGAAACAACTTCATGAGACTGTAAGAGTAATCAGATCAGAAGTAATGTCTCAGGCAAAAGGAGAAATCTCAAACATGTTGAAAGAATTGCTGAGCATATCTAAAGAAGACATAGATGAAAAAAAGGAGCATAGGAAAATGACGGAAACCTGGAATGAACAATATAAAAAGGAATTACAATGCATGAAACAGATTCAAAGAGATATCCAGGAAATTAAAAAGTCAATCAAAAGCTGACAAAACTGCTTGAAAGAAACTGAAAATAGACTTTCAGACCTTAATGTCAGGATCGCAGGTAGCAGTCATGAAAGGAAAGATCTCTTAAAAATAAAAGGAATCAGGAAATAACAATTCTGTGGCTGTAAGATGAGGCAAAGAAAAATAATTCTCTTTAAAATAAAAAAGAACAGTTTGAATTATTGTGTAGTGAACATAACAATGAAAGGAAAAATGAAATGATAGAGAAAATCACAGAATATCAGAGAGCTTGGTGAAAACACAGGAAACAATTAAAAGATTCTAATAATTCAAACTCCACAGTGAAATTGGTGCTAAATTGATTAATTCAAGTTCTAAGGTTTCATTCACCAAATATTAGACTGATTTCTCTTTGTAACAAATTAGCCAATGGAGGTCATTAAGATTAGCATCATTTTAAAACTAATGAAGGGAAGGAACCCAGACATTGTGTGTCCTTTCAATAATTATTTCCTTCAGGAGAAGTTAGATAAGAGACAACCAATTGATATTTTAAAAGTATAAAACCAATTCTTAAGGCAGATAAGTGCTTTAACCTACATTGGTTGATCAATTTTACCAACTTAAGAGGAAAAAATTTGGGTTACTATAATAAAAAACTTATTATATTTGCATTTCAACATGTGATGGCATACCTTTGTTGTTTTATTTTCCTAAATAGAAGCATTTCCTAAATAAAGCAGTCCTGAATCTTTTCACTCTATTGCTTAAGTTAGAATGTTAACAACTCATCTATTATAGGTACTCCTTGCCAACATACACAGTGAGTTCAATCAGATTCCATATTCAAATTGAGTAATAAAACGTTAAGTTTTTTTCACTATTCCCACAATGATAAGAATAATAGCTCTTTCAAATTTTTACATGAGTGATTGAATCACTCTCACATTTCTAGGCTCTAATAGAGGGTAGCTTTCCTTAGTTCATTGAAATTTTTGTGGTAATATCTGTTTGTTTCTTGTTTGTAAGAAAGAATTTTTTCTGTTTGTGTCAGGTACTCTGAGAAAATACTTTGAGCAAAGCAACATAAGAATACATAGTGTATTAACTTACTATATTGCCATAAAATAAAAAAAAAAAAAGACAGAATGTGTCTCAGCCAATAATGCTGGGAAAATAGGAAGAAGAAAGACCCAGTAATGGATTTAGTATTTATTAGCTACTTCCTTCTCTATAATAAAAGATGCCTCTGCCTTTCTTTTTCTTCTGTGTCTACAGGATTTGAACAGATCTGAAGAGAGTGTAAACCTGAAGAGAGTGATGGAACCTTAATATGACTTATTTATGATCATGTAATGTAATGTGATACTCTTAATTACTTGCACCATATGAAAAATTTGCCAGTTCTTTTTATTTTCTCCTGTAGAAAATGAGTCATCAAACAAACAGGCTCCAAACTGAGCATAGTGGTGCATGCCTGTAATCCCGGCACTCAAGAGGCTGAGACAGGAAGCTCACCATAAATTTGAGACCAGCCTGGGCTACAAAGTGAGCTCAAGACCAGCCTGAACTGTGTGGTGAGACCCTGTCTCAAAAAGGCACAAAGAAAAAAAGAAAGAGACTCCAAAGAAACAGGTCAAGATATAACATTGTCTTTCAGTCTTTTTATAAACATTAGTAATGCTTCATTTGATTTTATGAGAATATTTTGGCATTCTTACAGTAAGTAATTTATTCACACATTTTAACTATTATTACATGTTAAATGTTATTTGCTGAAGTTTATTGATTCATTTAGTGTTTAAAGCTAAAATTCCAAACTGAACAACTTAACAATAATGAAAAAGAAAGTGACTGCAAATACACTGAGAAACTTTTGTTTTATTGTTATTGCTTTGAAGCCAAATCAAAGTGTAGGTAAGAGTACAAAAGAACAGCGCAGAAGAGTAAAAAAAAAAGTTCAAATAGCAGACTCTGCAGTACCCGGAGTCTGCTAGCTGCTTGCTGTTCTCCAGAATCCATCCCTTTCCTTCCACTGGTAATTTCCCTAATTACCACACTCCTTCTTCAGCCCCACTTGAAATCCACAAAGCTTTCAAGCCTAACTCGCGTGGTACCTTTCTAGCCAGCCAACCCCGCCACACGCACGCAAATCTAACACAGCGCCTCCTACTGGTGCTGCGCACTGGCGCCTCCTTTCTAAGTGCTCCGCTATTGACTGGAATTCGTACTATACAGCACGTACAATTTTTAAATTTTTACTTCTGCTACTCATCATTAATTCAATGAATACACACTGAACTTCTGCTCTAGAACTTAAGATAGCATGATATATAAAAATCAATTCAGTCTTTTCCATTAGAGTTAATAAGCACGATTTGGTCACACATGTGACTGTGATTTTATTCTAACCATGGAAAAATCACATATAATGCTTATATATACATACATGTATGTGGTAGGTAAGAAGGTCGATAGATCGATCTTGTGTTTATAGCTGCATTTCAAGCATTTATTTGCATCTGACATAATACTCTAAATAGGGCTTACAAAAATCAAGGAAAACTGGTAGACGCACTCATTAAAAAATAAATTAGATAAGAGGAAGTCAAAAGGAGAAGACTGAAGAGTCAGACCTAATGCTACACGGTGAGATGTTCTAAATCTCTGGTTCAGATTCTTAGAGAATCTGCCAAACAGAGGCCCTTGCTGGCTAGTTTACACTTTTCACATCAGTCATGGTTTATTTAGCAACATTACAAAGACAGATTTTTAAATAAATCTCATCTTACAGATGGGAAAATAAACCAGAAGACAACTTTATTTGCTCAAGCATTGATCAGCTGAACGCAGACAAGCAGCTGCCTCAGCAGCAGCACAAGTGCACTGTAATTTTTTTCTTATAGAATAAAATAAAATATCGCACTGAGAGAGATCAGAGGCAAACTTGATTAATCAAAGCAGAAGAGTCCTGAAATACATACACGCATACAAAACCATCTGATTTTGAAAAATAACAATGTAAGTTATAAAACACATGCTTTTAGTTAGGTTAGAACTTCTAACCAAGACAAGGTGGTACTGATACTGATTTTTTTATTTCTTTCTGCTCTTACAGAATAAGTGAAGAATAATGCAGTTCCAAGGGGAATTCTGAAAGGCAGGCAGAGGAAGAATAGCTAATTTGTGAGTTCAGGACTAGAGGAATAACACGATTACAAGCCATTCGGCACTCCAACTCTCTCCCCACACAAAGAAAACAACCCAGGCCCATGTTTTGTGATGTGCAACCTAGCGACAGCCTAACAGGTCAGGTGGTGCTGCTCCTTCTCCCATCATACCTGAGTTCCACGAGAAACAAACAGCACGGAGAAACCCAGCGCCAAAGCGAGGGGGAGCCACTGGGAACTCTGATTATATAATTCTTCAGGGAAAGGGCTCTCCAACAGCAGGAGGAATGCTACAGGAGGAGCAGGAGGAAGGATACAGAGGAATGTATCTCCAACAGATCCGTTTCTCTCTCACCGTGAGACAGAGTCAGTAGAGCGCCACCTGGAAGAAGAACCCCAGCTTGAGAATCAGCCTACCCCAGAAAGTCTCTTGTTTTCCAGAGGTCTGAGACTTCCCTTTCTAGTCCAGAATCAGCAGAGGGCACTGGGAAATGACATACATACAATAAGCACCTGGCCAACAAAAAACTTCATCATCAAGGGCCTAATGCTATACTTGATTTTCCTGCAAAAAGATACCCGGCAGCTTGGTTAAGAGAAACCCATTCTGCTTTATCAGCTAATACCATCACAGGCAAGCAGTGGTCCTACCAGTACTGTGTAACCAACCAGACCAACACACTACCACACAGACTCTAAATAGTAAGCTGTCACTGAAACCAAAGCCCCCCGAATCTGACCATAATCTGCATGCTAAACCAAAGCAGAATAACTATCTGCTAAAATAAAGGACTGTGAAACATAGATTTTCCTAACACAACCAAAATGTTTAAGATGCACAAAAATGTTGTGCCTCATACTAAGGAAAATAACACCTTGAATAAGTAAGAATCAAGGTGATATCAACATAGCGCTATATCAGATGTTGAAGCGATCTGAGCAAGGATTTTAAAGTAGTCATAGAATCTGTATAAAAAGAAGATGAATAACTTTAAAATATAGCATTTTAAAAAGATGGCTGGATGGGCTTAATAGAATAGTAAAGATGGGAAAGCATATAGGGTGATAAAACATATAGTGGGTGTTTAAATTTTTAAAAATTACAATATAAGATATACTGCCATTGATACTATCAAACACTCCCCCTCACTTCAAATACACTTATCCCGTCTTTCCTGCCATTTTCTGAAGCTGTCCTGGAGGACTTCTTTCGTGAGTGTTACGGCTTGTATCTAGATTTCCTCCCGGAAGTTTCATGTGTTCATAGGGGATGTAATTCTGGCAGTAAGGGTGTATGGTACTAGATTAGCATAGTGATTCAAATCGGCATAATTCTGAGGATAGATAGTGGGAACCCCCACCCTGTGTGTGAGTGGCACCACCCAGGACGTTTGTAGCCTGGTGAGATAAAGGATTCTGGCTGCTTTCTGCCCACCCTGCTATGTCATGGATGGTTTCTCCCCTGCCAACCTCCCTGCTTGGAGCCAGCCAACTACAGCCTGAAACCTCTACAGATGGTTAGCTGAGATAAACTTTTTCTTCTCTAACTTTAGGTGTTGGATATTTTGTCTCAGCAATAAGAAAAACAACTTAGACAATGAGTGGCTTTAGTTGCACTCTGCGAATCGTTTCAAAACATCTATCTTTCCTGGTCATTTTGATTTGGGGGAAGAGCCAGAAATCACATAGTGCCCAGTTCAGTAAGTAGGTGAGTGAGAACACATGTAATTTTTTTTTTGTTTGACAGAAATTGCCATAAACATTTTAAATTGGTTGCAGGCAGCAGCAGCAGCAGTAACAAAAACCAAAACACTCATAAAAGCAGACTTCAGGACTCCTTCAGAAAGCACAAGAAGGAGAGGAAACTTGTGTTTCAAGTGAGGGATGATTTGATGGAGTTAACGGCAGTGTGTTTTTTTCTCTAATTATTTTCTTTAATTTAAACAGTCACTGGATTTTGTAATCTTACCACATAGAATCAGTGAAGTTGAAAACAGAGCATCTGAATTTACTCAGTAAAACAATAGCAAGAAATTAGAACAAAAATAAACAAACCAAAACCTCACAACAACCAGGGCAACCTCACATTCAGTAAGGCAACAAAAAATTAATGATACTGGAAATAGAACAACAAAAAGTCAGTTTTAGAAATTGCTCAAAGTAATCACTAAGATTCATAAACTGATATAAAACTTAAAAAGAAAAGACACAAAACATATTGGGCTCTCAGTAGAGATGCTGCACTTATGGTACTAACAGGGAAATACTGCAAATAGCTTTACACTTCTGAATTTGACAGTTTAGAAGAAATAAGCTGCTTCTCAAATATCACACCTATCAGGTAGTATAGGGCTAAAATTACACCCAATGTTATGCATTGCATCAACATCTGATGAGTTTGGGAGGGGCTTGAACGGCTCAACTGCAGATTTCCTCTCCAGTAGGTCTCCATTTTTTGTTTATCTTTGGCTCAAAAGGCTGGGTTTCTTTGCCAGCTCACAGGACTATCCAACCAAGCAAATCACAACCTCTGTTAAAGAAAAATAATAAATGATGCACTTATTTAAAGCAAGGTAAGGCAGACTTTATCTAGGACTCTTGAAATAGGTACAGGGACCATAGCAACTGGGCTTGACAAAGGCAGAAATTAGGCTGAACTTCAAATAGAGGAAGGGGAGGTGATAATGTTTACCCAAAGACAACAAAGAGGATCAATCAATGGAAAATTACTGTGTGAAACTTTAGAGATAAGGGATACACTGGCTACACTAATATAACTGGATTCTTGCTGGAGTCAGGGGAGGGTGTTACATGTCTCCTAAGACATGGTGGAAGAAGTGGAACCTAGTCAGATGCTGTGAAAGTTAACTGGAATGTCAACTGGAATGGGTTAGGAAATGCCTACTGGATTAGTGGAGCACAAAATTGGATGTGTCCAGGTGATTGATATGTAAGCTACAAACCAAAGACAGAAGAGCTACCCTGGATGTGGGTAGCACCAACCAATAGACTTGTTGCTTGAAGAGAATAAAGAGGGAAAGAAAGAAGTCTGGCTCTTGTTCTTCTGCAGAGGAAGTCTTGTCTTTGCCTTCACCTTTGGACATCTGTCTCCAGTTCCTTCAGGCTTCTAGTGCAGACTCCAGCGTTTAAATGCTGACCCTTCAGTTTTCCAATACATTCGATGAGTTCGTCTTTCAACTTTCAACCGGATCTTCTGGTTCTCCATCACGGAGACAGCCATTTTGCATTTTTCTACTCTTGAGTCTTCAGGAAGCCATTGTAAGCCTGCTTTGTAAATACATTACGTATCATATCTATCTATATCATTTATATCTATATGTGCATATATATTTATATATAATCTGTTCCTCAGATGCCAAGAATAATCAGGATTCTTGCTAGCATAGTAGGGTTATTTGCTTAAACTGAGTTTTATAAGAAGTTACTCAAATGACCCTAATAGAAGATTTAGAAACCTCACTAAATTTGAACAACCAAAGAATCTTTGTCACCACATATGGTAATACAGGGGCACTCAATTAATATTTCAAAGCCTGCCATCCACAACCTCTACAGCCTCCACAGCCTCGGTTTCTTCACTCTGTTCCAGTCTCTGTGCGGCAAGTGGTCTCCTCCTCCTCTGGGCTGTGAGTGTAGTAAAGAACAAACTCTCAGTCCGTCTCATCTGCCCAGGATTGTCCATGTGGTTGGCATATTCCCAAAGCTACTACTAAATGTCAACCAAGATGAAACAGACAGTTTATATTGTTGAAATATAAACAGGAAAGGAAATCTATAAATAAACTTGCATGTACGAAAAACTAACTTCTGAAAAAAGTACACATGCAGTTCAGTGAGCAAGAATAGCTTTCCTGACAAACATACTGGCACAATTACATACCCATAAGAAAGAAAGAAAGAAAGAAAGAAAGAAAGAAAGAAAGAAAGAAAGAAGAAAGAAAGAAAAGAAAGAAAGAAAGAAAGAAAGAAGAAAGAAAGAAAAGAAAGAAAGACTAAATCTTATATTTCATACAAAAATTAATTCATTTAAATGTAAAATGTAAATATATTAAATTCTTAGAAAATAGGTGAAAATCTTCAGAATTTAGAGCAAGACAGAGTTCCAAGACAAAGCGAAACATGGTAGATCAAACTATCAAAATCTAAAACTTTTCCACAAAGACCATGTTGTGGGGATAGAAACCCTGCTAGAATGGAAGAAACTACTGCATTTTCAAACCACATTATCAATAGGATTCTCAAAACTCAACAGCATAAAAGCAAACAATCCAGATAAGAAATAGAAGTTATAAAGAGACAATTGCCTCAAAAATATATTCAGGTGGTAAACACATACATTAAAGATGTTCAATATCTTAGCCATCAAGGAAATGCTAATTAATCTTGCCACAGTAAGATAGCACTATCCACCTATCACAATGAATCCAATAAAAAATAGTGGTAACCCGTCAAATGCTGGAGATGACGCAGAGCAAGTGGATCACTCATGCTCTGCCTGTCAAAACGTCAGTGGCACCGTCATGCTGGGACACAGTTTGGCAGTTACAGTATGACCCAGCAATTGCATTCTCAATCATTTATCCCATGAAAGCTTTGGTTAACACAAAAATCTGAATGTGAATGATTCTAACAGCTGTTATAGTAATAATAGCAAAATACTGGAGTCAACTGGATATCCTTCAATAGATGACTGGTTAAACATTGTATGATATCTGTATTATGGAATACTACTCATAAATTCAAATACACAACCTATCGGTGCAAGAAGTAATTTGAGAGAATTTCTGAGGAATTGTAGTAAGTGAAAAAAGTGTTCCAAAATGTATGATTCCACTTATATAAAATGTCTGAAATGACAAAAGTTGGAAATGGAGAAAAGCTTCCGAAGAGGTTAATGAGGTAAAAGCTGAGGGAGCTGGCTTTGGTAACAAAAGGGCTCCAGTAAAGAGCCTTGTGATGAGGGAATTATTCTTTATCTCGATTGCAGTACTGAATACACAAACCTATGCCTGTGATAAAACTCTACAGATAAATGCAAGTGCATCTGCTCATATAGACCCCTCCACATGCATGCCAATGGGTAGGAGCAAAACTGAATAAGTGAATAAGATCGAAGTGAACCCTGTTTGTGATGATGTATCAAAGTTTTATACAAATTTTTGTAAGATGCTAACTTTGGAGCAGAGAAAAGTACTAAAGATTGGTCTTTATTATTGTTTTGTAGCTACATGTAAATTTACAAATGACCTCAAAAATATTTTAATTAAAATAAATTTAAGTGCTTCAACCCCAGTGCCCTGAGAGGTTATGATACAAAGATCACAAATTCAAGTCCCACTTGGGCAACTTAGTGAGTTCCTGTCTCAAAATTTAAAAAATAAAGTAAAATAAAAAGAGCTGAGTATGTAATTCACTGTGAAAGCACTAGGTTCAATTCCTTAGTACCACCAAAAACAAACAAACAAAAAACCAGGAATGGCAGATTAAAAGTAATCTACAAGTGTAAGATAAATGTTGCATGTTAGTTATCTTTCTGTCACTATAACAAAGAGCCTGATACAAGGATCTTAAAAGGAGGAAAATTTTATATGTCTTGGTTTCAGAGGTTACAGTACATGGTGGGCTGGCTCCATTGTTTGGGGCCTATGGAAAGACGGAATATAATTTCAGATAAAATTCTGACATAGTATAATTTGCTCCTGATGGAGAAAATCTGCTCACCTAATAGGATCTAGGAAGCAAAGAAAGAGTGGAAAGGTTGGGTGCCCCAATATATTCATGTAGATAGTAACCTAAGTTAATTCAGCGGCGTCCAGCCCCACAGTTTCCAGCATTTCCCTGTAGCCCAAGCAGCTAAACACCAAACCTTCGGCATAGGAGCTTTGTGGGGGACACAAGATCCAAACCAAATCTTGGTTTCTTTGGTTGCATAATAACTTCACAATATGAGAATATGAGAATTTTTACTCCTAAAACTACAAACAAGACATGTATGTTTAATAGTTCTTTGTACAATCTACAAAGCAGTGTCTCACATGCTTCTTACTGGCCTTTGAGATAGTGTTATTATTAATTCAGTTCTATAGATAAGGCAGGGGGCAAGTTTTGACAATAGTTTTTTTCTTTAAGGGGTCTAGACAGTACTGTAAAGCAGCTTTTTTGATTCCACATTGTATCATCTTTGTCTCACTGACTTAATAATTTCCTGGTAATTCAGAAAATCACATTTTCTGTTGTGCTAGATTATCAATAATCACATTAGTCAATATAAATAGCATTGCAGATGGTGAGACTCTAAGAGTCTTGATTTGGATTTATAGTGACATGTTTTTATGTCAGTATTCTCATTCTGAAGAGAGCAACAAAATTTTGAATCAGAATAAAGGAAAAAAAACACTTCTATTATGGTGTAGATCTAAAATATTCCCCCAAATTCTCATTGGGTTAGGTGTTTGGAATATAGGGTGCTAGGAGACCTGAAGGGTTTCCCCTCCTCCTTCTCCTGCTCCTCCTCCTCCTTCTTCTTCTTCTTCTTCTTCTTCTTCTTCTTCTTCTTCTTCTTCTTCTTCTTCTTCTTCTTCTTCTTTCTCGCTCTCGCTCTCACTCTCTCTCTCTCTCTCTCTCTCTGCTTCCTGGCTGCCATGAGTTGAATAGCAGTTCTGTCTCATGCCTTGCTGCCATGACATTTCTATCTTGGAGGCAGATATACATGAACCTGTGAACCAAAATAAATCTCTTCACCTTTTTAAGTTACAGGGGTTTGGTATTTTGTCCCAGCAATGGGACAACTTCTTTCACCTTTAGGAGACTTTGAATAATAGCATTTTACATGTGCCCAAGTTTCCCAAATAAAATACACTAATATAAAAGAAAACATTGATTTTAATTAAAAGGAAAGAAACATTAACAATTAGGTATGTAGGAATGATCATAGACCAACTTGATGGGTGAAGAACTTTCTGATGCAAAATGTTCTTATTCTTATTCATTATCATAGTTGGATTTTTGGGTCCAATGTGTTGACTTGCAAAAACTTCAAAATGCTGTACATAATAATGAATTTTCCTTGAGTGTTACTCATTATAAAAATGATAATAGATTTTTGCTATATGGATATATTAATAGGCTATTGCTCTGTTTAGATTTTAGTTGAGATAGTTACTAAGAAATGTTACCTAGATTTAACCCTGAACCTATGACTTGATTTGATTTCACCCCTGAATACTGTAGAAAACAAAACAAACTTGAATTATAGAATAAAAAAATTATCATCAACAGAAATATGAGTTATTTCATAAAAGACAAAAACAAATTTTAAAATCTTTGGAATTCTTCAGTAAATTTTACATGTTAACTAAAGAACAAAACGGGCATGATCTGTGTTAGAAAATTCCTGTGAAATCAGAACTAAGGCGTGGCTTTATAAACCAGAAATTTCAGTTCAAGGTATAAGGACAAAATTCTTTCTATACAATCAAACTGAAGTCAGTGCATCTTGACTCTCAGCTCCTCAAACCATTTGAAGCTGACAATGCTATGTAACATCTTCACCTTACAGCAGACTTCCATCTGACAGACTTTGAACTGAATAAATTTGAGAGGAGAAATCAATTTAGTAATAATATAAGATCCATGGAAGAGTTTATTGAATTAAAATAGATTTCTTGGCAAGAATTCTAGGTACTTATGAACCAAGGCAATTTTAAATATTACATAAGCTTCAGGACTCAGTATTGCCATATTGCAAAACCATAGATATGAATCTCAGATTATCTCTTTTCTACAAATGGCAAAATCAACCATTCATCTCAGTCATATCTTCCTCAGATGATTAGCTACTTGCAGAGAAAAGCTCAAATTTATACTCAGCAGCTATGCATATGGCTATATTACTACACTCTTGTCTATAGTACATGTCCACGACACAAGAAGAGCTGTCTGTTCCAAAATTACAGATTTGCTTGATAAGGCCATGATACTCACAGACACTTTTCTAGGAGTGGAAGGACTAATGACATTTTAAGAGTCAGACTTGGGATATTAATGAAATATCAAATTTTCCTTCTAAAAAGAGTAAAAATGAGAACAATGAATGAGCATCTTTTAAAAGAGCAGTTCAGATAAGGAAACTGAACAAAAAACAAAATCATCAAGAACCAAATTTCCAACCTGGGTAGGACAGAGAATGTTAATGCTTTAACTATATGTGATAGTTTTTTTAATATTTTATTTTTATTGGTGCATGTTTGCAGTACATAGTGATTATGTTTCTCAGGGGGAGTCGGAACATATACATAACACATTTTAATTCTTTTTTTCATCTAGTTCTCTCTCCCAACTCTCTTCCTCCATCTTTTGGTTCCTTCCCCTTTTGCAAAATATTTATTTAACTTTTTTGAAAGGCAATCCAACACTAGTGGTAAAGTAATTGCTAAAAAGCAATAGTGTCTAAAAATACTTGCTAAGATTATATTGTTAATATCCTAAATATGATAATCAAGTTTACAATTAATTTCAACTGTAGAATTTTTGAGCATATCTTTGAAAAGCAGTACACCTGTTCAAACTTGGTGATCATGTAGGATCACAAATACCACCTAAAATAAAATTCTTTTATATTTCCTGTAACATACAGTTTAGAGCTGAACATACAGAAAAGTTGAAATAAATGCATCCTCTCTTGTTCTAAGCATTTTCAAAGTAGATATTACTATCTTACATGATGTCTGCATTTCCCAAATTATATGTATTAAGTTTCACATGAATTTTTTCAATAACCATATGCAATAGAATTATATATACAAAACAAATAGTCACTGTAAATCAGTGACAATTCCATTTACACTATTACTTCTCATTACAAGGATAAGACACACATAGCTGCTTAAAAATAAAATAAGGAAACTGAGAAGAAAATAAGCCTGCCACTTGGTGGTTGACCTATGAAATCCTAGAAGCACGTATGTATTTGTATGTATTCCATAGCTTATTATTGCAACTTTAAAATCAAAAGAAAGAATTATGTAAAAGTAAAAAAGCTAAGACCTGCTAAATACTTCTTGTGAACAAAGCTAAATGATTTACTTTTGCAAAAATCAGTTGTTTTTTTACATCTAGCTATTGAGTGATCTTTCAATTAAATTTCTCATAAACATACTTGATGTTTTCTCATTTGTTAGGGTTCACATAAACTCATAGATGTAATATTGATTCTTTTTCTCTCTTTTTTATAAAACCAAACCAAACAAAACAGAATAAATCCAATCAAAACAAAGCAGTGAAATTGGTACAGAACTTCAAAGCAGGATAATAGGAAAAGAACAATAACCATAGTATATCTTGTTATCTTCCCAATAGTTGTCCATTCTATCAGAAATAGCAAAATCAATCCAAAACAAAATGGAATAAAACCAATCAAAACAGAATACTGAATACAGCAAAACAATTAATTGAAACAAAGCAAAACAGTGAGAACAACACTGAATTTCAAAAACAAAATAAAAGAAAATCCCCGATATTTGCTATATTGCATACTGTCATCCTCCCAATAGATGCTTAGATCACTGGCCCCAGGCTGCAAAATCAACCAAACTGTATAAGCATTCAGTTGCTTTTTGTACCTCAGTTGCTATCAACTCAGCCTGTGCTCCAAACCAGCCAGTTGATTGGTGGGGGAGAGGGCTCCCCCTCCCCCACCAGGCTGCAGGCTGTGTTGAGTCTCAGCCTGCAGATCCATAGGTTCACAGGAGGCGCTGTCTGATTCTTCTCTTCCTGAGCCCCACATGGCTCGCGTGGCTTACCAGAAAGGCTGGCTAGTTGGCTTCGTGGTGGGCTGCTCCCAGTCCCAGCAGGCCGTTTCTCAGGAGGCACTATCTGACTAGTAATATTGATTCTGATTACTCTTCTGCCTAAGTCTTAAGTAAGAGCTCAACATAATGTAGAAAAGAATCCTTCAGATAAAACAGATTCATGTAGCATAAAAAGTCATTTTTTTAAAAAAATAAGAATTTAGTAAATTGACCAGAAGTGTACAAATCTGGAATTATTCTTGAATGTTTGAGATGTTAGATTTGAATCTCAATTTCAGTGTTTTCACACAGCACAGCAACAAAAGTCATGGGGAACAAATGGGAAAAATGAGAAGTAGAAATGATTCAGTTTATCAGTTCTAATTAGAAGAAAGAAAAAAGGTCAAAAATATTATTAAATGTAATAGTACTAAAAATTAAGTTTTACCCAGGCCTTATGTAACCATGTATTTGTGAAAGAGATTTTTTGTGTTTCTTGACATTTTAACTTGTCCTAATGACAGGTATTTCAAGATAATTGCTTAATTATCTCCCAGTAAATGCAATTTGATTTAATAATTGCCTTTTTAAGTCATTTCAATAAAGGACTTTTTACTTGGTTGAGATTTCAAGTGTGCATTCTAAATTCTGTATTTTTTCCTGAGAAAATTATGTTTACTTCATCATTAATACCAAATCTATTTGATGAATGATTTAAAAATAGGTATTACTATAAAAAATTCACATACTTAAGATAATTATGAGCCTTATAACATAAATTAAAAATTTGTATAGATGTTGAAACTATAGTGTAAAGAAGGTATTTGAGGACTATGCTTGTAAGAGGCCAAATTGTATCTTAACCTCACAATTGGCTAACTTTGGCGTATACATTCATATTTAACATGTTATTCTGCCTCCTCAGTGATGGAAATTCTAATGATTGACAACTTTATAGTGATATGTATATTATTTACTTAATTCCTTCAGTGTACCAGGCATTTGTCAGGAATTACGCTACCTAAATATAGAAAAGGTACAATTTAATTTCAAGAGTCTGCTGCTGAACAGAACACACTATAACTATGAAAATATAATGAAAATTAGAACTGCAACAACAGGTGATGTTGGTCGACAGGAAGAGGAGACTCTGTGAACTTGAATTGTACTCTACACGTCAGCTATAAATTACTTCTGGCTTTTTGACTGATCTTGAGGGAGGAATGACTGTTACCCGCATGGAGACAAAGGGAAGGAGGCCAGCATCAACCATGTTCACCAGTCCTACGGAGGCATTACTCCAGCCCCGGAGGACTGAGTGTGTGTAACTGTACAGTTTTCCTTTTTATCATTATGGTACAAAAGCAAGAGAGAGGGAGAGAAACTAGAAGAATTATTTTCCCATGAGAGAAAGTTGGAAGGTTTTGTAAGAATGATATCCATTAAAAGAGATTAAAAAATCATCATCTAATGCATGCCAGAGATACATAAGAGGTAATAAGAGAAGACAGTGAAGTGAAAGAGAAGGTATAAAGAATGAACTAATATCACAGGACAATAACAGAATAAAATGACTTAACTCAGTTGTGACATACTGTGGAGGGTTGAAAGGAAAATGCCAAGACTGAAGAGTTGCTCTAGGATGCTCAACCAGTGTCTTCATTTATTAAGATCTTGGCTTCAAAGACTGAGAAATCCTTCTAGAACTAGTTACTTGATTGGGATACTAATTAGCATCATTACATTTAGGGGTGGTAATTTATCCTAACTAACCTTTTAAAAATGGTAACTTTCGTATTACTTAGAAATTTTGAATTGTCAAGAAAAATAAGATATTCCCATTCCTGATTGTCATATTTTCTCCCTGCTGAAATATTGTCCTAGAAGACAAGTTAATAGAATATTTCAAGTTTGGTGATGGGCAGAAATAATATTCCTCTGTTTCAAAACTATACTGGTGTTAGATTTCATTTGATGAACCCATATACGATAGAAGAAAGAACACACAGGTCTGTCAAGGTATCTTTCCATTCATCAGTGCTGAGACACAATTAACATGTGTCATTTGTTTCAGCTCAGAGCTGACTAGCATTCTCTGACGAATTCCATAAAGTATGATCAGGTTCTACTTCAGTAGTCTTCAACTATATAAGTCAACACTATCTCTTTAAAATAAGTATTTATAATACACCATTTGTAGATATTTTAAAAATACGTTGATGAAATAATTCAGATATGATAATAAGGCCAAGTTTAGGAGACTGTCACCATTGAAAAGATGATTACTCACAATTCCCAGGAAAAGGGGCCACAACCTAACACAGTGCGGGTTGGGAGGAGCTGTAAGAGATGCACCAGAGTGAATCAGAAGGCAAAGGATAAGAGAGCTATGGCAGAGCAACTTTTCGTGGTTTCCACAGGAAGGAACAGGCAAGGCAGAGTAAGCAATTCTAGGGCTGGCTACTTGAGATACTTTCCACAGGCTTTTAGACAAAGAGTGTTGTGATTTATACGTTGTGTCAGCTTGAGAAGTCTAGAAGCTTAAACTAACCCATTTCAGCAGCTCTACATCCTGGGGCCTAGAGGACAAGCAGTTAATATGTCTTCCAGGATGCTGTTCATTGTGCCAATTTGAGAAGGTTGGAACTTTAACTAAGTGATTGGGGGGGCAGGGTCCCTAATTTCTAACATCCTCAGCCTGTGCAAGAGGGGGGCAGGCAGATGGTGTGAGTGCTACACCCACCCCAGGGGAGCAGCCTGCAGACAGTAAAAGACAAATGAGAAGGGACTGACTGCTTCTTCGGAGGAGCTCCAGTCTTCGCCTTCAGCTTGGACATTGTCTCCTGGCTTCTGGCACAGGCTGTTTGGATTCTATCTGAGACTCTTTGGATTCTGCCTGGGACTCTTCAGCATTCATGGTAGACGTTTCAGCCTTCAATCATAGATTCTTCAGTGTTCCATCATAGACCCATCAGCCTCCTGATAGGGACTTGCACGGGACACTGCAGTGAGCTCCAGCCTTTGGGCTGGACCCTTCAACCTCTAGCTGCAGACATCCTTTGCTCTTTCCCTTATTCAATATTGTGGCTGACCATTGTAAGCCAATCTTGTAATTTCTCATACAGTTGCATATTTTGTGTTGTATCTGTTTCTCTAGTAAAATCTGACTGATACAAAGAGGCTATCCCTATCTCTGTAATCTGTAGCAATCTCACCTGCTCCTTAGGTACTGGTAACACACTTAGTCAGGGATAACCAATGTTTATCCATAAACATGAAACAAAAAAGAAATAACCTAATAAAATTATTCATAATTTTATAAAGTAATCAATGGCTTAAAATATATAGATACTAGAATAAATATTGCACTTTACCTTGGAAAAGACTGAGTTTGCTTGAGATGTGTTTGTTAGAAGGACTGAATTTATACAGTACAGTATTGTTAAATGTCAAAGGAAGAGTCTTCTGAAATCATAGGGAAAGTTGTGACATCAAATGCAAATTAGTATGGCTCACTGTCTTCCTCTTGGTGCTCTTTCTCAGCCCTAAATTCTCAGGCCTGTGTTTTCACCTTTGGAATGTAAATTCTTTGGGACAAATGTTTAAGGCATGTACCTGTGTTAGCTTTCTTCTCTTACTACAATGCCTTAATGAATTTATAGGGTGACAAGCTAAGTTCATAGATCATGGTTCTGAAAGTTTCAATCTATGATCAGCTGCACCTGTTGCTCTGGGGCAATGGTTGCAAATTGTGCCCAGAGCAACCCCATTTACCTCAGAGGAAGCAAAAGAAGGTAAGAAGGTGACTAGGATCCCAGCTCCCTTCAAGGGCGTGTATCCAGTGACCTAAAGTCCTCCCATTACATCCCGCCTCTTCAGTTTCCTTCACTTCCCAGCAGGGCCACTCTGGGGACCAAAACTTTGGCAACAGATGGTACCTTGGGCATCACTTAAGATCCAAACTATCTCTAGTTCATCAAATTAGAAAAATTTAACCAGTACAGTACACAACTTTCTTTTTCAATTAAATTCTCTGTTCTGGAAATTGTTTTTCAATTTTTTCAATTTGCACGGAGACTTTAGTTCAATAGCTGAAAACTTTGAAAATTGTGCAGATCATGGAAATACTAAATGTGACACTACTACCATGAAAACGAGCATTAAACAAGCAGTTACATCATTTACATAACAACCAGATAAGGGTTTCTTTTTGTTATTGTTGTAGTTTTTCAAGCACTGCTTGGCATTTGAAGCAGGATGCTTAAACAAATTTGGAGTGATTAATTCACAGATGACCTTCACCCCCAGGAAGTCTCCCAGAAAGCAGCATCGCAGCCTGTCTCTTTGGGACCCGAAACTCTCGGACCCATAGAGTGGCCAGGGCTGTTTGGATCGAAAGTCTGCACAGACCTGCATCTGGGAAAGACTGTTTGGGACTGATAGGCCCGCCCTTCATCCACAGGGAACTGCCTGGAGATCAGCATCTGGGCCGGTTCTGTTTGGGCCCGTAGCCCCGCCCATTGCCCCCAGGAAGTCTCCGAGAAAGCAGCATCGTGGCCTGTCTCTTTGGGACCCGAAAGTCTCGGACCCGCAGAGTGGCCCGGGCTGTTTGGATTGGGAATATTGTGGAGACTGGCATCTTGGCCAGGTCTGTTTGGGACCGGGAACTTTTCAGAAACCAACATTCTGGCCTGACTCTTTGGGACCTGTAGGGCCTTCACTCGCAGGGAACCTCCTGGAGACCTGCCTGGGACAAAGCATGGTGGCCTGGCCTGCCTGAGATTCCACAGGCTCTGGGTTGACCACACCCAGGATTCGCCTTACAACTTAGGGAGCCAGGAGCCCACAGAGGGGAGTTAGGACCCTGTGAGGAAGCCAAGAACCTGTGGGAGCCACTGCCCCTCCAGGAACTGAGGGTGTAAGAGGTAATTCGCCATACATGTAGAGAAAGCTTTGGAACACCGCTCAAAGTAAGGAAATATAGAAAAATGACAAAAGGAAAGACCAAAAGGCAGCCTCAAAGCCCTAGCCCTCCCCAAGAAAGCTTAGAAGCTGTGTACATAGAAGAAAAAAGAAGCCATACACCTGAAATGTCTGAAATGATATCAAATGAAATAAATATGCAAATAGGAAAAGCTATGGAGAAATTCAAACCAGAAATACTTGCCCAGGTAAAAGAAGAACTGATAAAAACAGTGAAAGAAATAGTGAACGCATCTAGTGAAAACACAGCTCAAAAATTAGAGGAACAAAGCAAACAGATAGAATCCTTCAAAGAACAATATAAGAAACAAACAGAATGCATAAAGCAGATTCAAAGAGATATACAGGAAATGAAAAATTCTATTGAAAGCTGTAAAAACCGCCTCAATGAAAGTGAAGACAGAATTTCAGACCTCGAAGATAAGATTGCAGCCAGTGAGCAGGAAAGACAAGATCTTTTAAAAATAACAAAGAATCAGAAAATAACAATTCAACACCTGCAAGATGATGCAAAGAAAAATAACATAAGATTAATAGGGA